>CM014091.1:0-25000 GCA_004119915.2 Collichthys lucidus
CCCTCACCACCCCTCACCTTCTCCACAATATCTGATTGTCAACACTTTATGTCTATCTATCTATCTATCTATCTATCTATCTATCTATCTCTATCTATCTATCTATCTATCTATCTATCTATCTATCTATCTATCTATCTATCTATCTATCTATCTATCTATCTATCTATCTATCTATCTATCTATCTATCTGAGGCTCTTGTTAATATTCTCCATTTTCAGCAGCCTGTCATTTAGCACAGAAACAACAACTCTGGCACAATCATTAGCAGCTGACACCTTATAAATGAGCTCCACTCAAAATGTAAATCCAAAGACACACAAATACACACACACACACACACACACACACACACACACAGCCAGAGAGACAAAAGCACACACGCTCATATCCAGACCGAGAGCTGTATTGGATTTTTAATTGAACCAACATCACCGCATCCACACCCACAGACACATCAATACCCTGGACACACGCTCTCCGCTGCACACACAAAATCACACGTACACACTTTATGTCTGTAGGTATTGCTTATTTAGTTGAACAATTATGTAGAAATAAGCCTGGCAGTTTCTGGCCCGCTGTAACCTCTGTGCCTTTTCATCAGTCAGAAATTAATTATCTGATATCTAATTAGACTCAGGAATTCTGACAATTAAAGACAGCCTTTCTGCTCTGCTACAGTTCCACATAGTTAGCTCTTAGAATTGTTTTTCTTTTCTTTAATAAATTCTGCATCACCGCTTGAGCAGCAAATTTCCTCCTAACACACGAATGCTCAGTTGAACTGTTAACTCTAAATTGGCCATAGGTGTGAATGTGCCTGTTAAACGTGAGTCTGTGTTTTTCAGGGCGCTGCTCTTCCTACATTTCAGCACACAGCAAATCTTTTGACAGCATAAAATTTTAAAGTAAAGTTAAGTAAGTATAAAGACTTTGTGGACGGTGCCATCTTGGTTTTTTTGGAGCCAGAAGCCATATTTGGATGAGACTGTGGAGCTGGTGGGTGACGTTTGGTTTTCAAGCAAAAAAAATGGTGGTCTACCTGCTCATGAACTAAAATGATTGATTATTAATTGATCAGTGCTACCTAGTCTGACAGTTTGATCTGAGTTTTCTGAGTTGAGTAGTGTGTTGAATGTAACGTACCCTGCTTTATCATCTATTTCACTTGAAATGGGACCAGAATTTGTGTAATTGTGTGGAAAAAGACTTGAAACTAGTAATTAAACTCCTGAGGAAACTATTTACTGAGGTCATAAATCAAGTGAGAAGTTAGGTTGGTTTCACATTACAGTCAATAGAGTCAGACCTTATTGTTGCAGCCAGTAGAGCTGACCATTAGAAATGAGGTTGTAGCTGCTGGCTTTGTATGGTCACTCCATCTGCCATAATTTGATGACACTAACAAACACTGTTGCAGAGAGTGACATTTTATGAGACAATATGATGATGATAATATGGTTAACAACGAAAAAAGTATTGTGTCTTTTTTAATAAGGTCACGTGAGACTGTATCACACATAAATAACAACAACATTCAGGAAAGTTTGCATCTCAGGAGAGAGGTGTTTGTGGAGGAGAGAAGCATGCAGTGGGCTGATACAGCTGATGCAACAGACTGCAGGCCAAGTCAAGAGTCTTTCCAATACTTAAAGGTCCCATGTTGCAGAGAGCGAGATTTCCATTTTGCCTGTATTACTGTGCAGCAGGTCTTGGTGCTATATAAATACTGTGATAGTAAGCCCTGTCCACAGAAACATGCACACACCCTTTATTCACCAGAAACTGTTCCTTTAAACAAGCTGTCAGTTGTGATGTCACACTTACACACCACCCTCAGTCAAGCCCCCCTGCACAGTCCAACCATCCAGGAGAGCTATAATCTGTTACTTGTCGATGGTCTGGCTATGCCTCACTCAAATAAAACAATCAAAAGAGAGACTCATTATTATGATGAGACAAAATGCAACATAAAAGTGTTATGAACTTACTCATCCACCATGAAGAAATTATGAGTCGTAAAGTCCAAAATATGGTAATGGCAAAAATGAACACAACAGGGTATGACTTCAACGATCTGGGCATGACGGGATGGATGGATGGATGGATGGATGGATGGATGGATGGATGGATGGATGGATGGATGGATGGATGGATGGATGGATGGATGGATGGACGCACTGTTGCTACTGCTCAAACCCTTTGGTTACCAGGGCAACTATGCCATATATAAAACCTAGGCCATTATAAAACTGCCGAGAATGAAATAAACACTCCTGCCACAATCACGTCAATAGTCTCACTGGAATAGCAGAAGCATTCATACTGCTGCACTCTGAGTAATCAGAGAAGAATTCAATTCATTATGGAGGCAGAAGAAAAGTCACATTGAGAAAACTTTAGTCCAGTCATGATCAGTTAGTCCACATATCTTGTGTCCACATACAAAAGGATTGTGTGCTACAGGTTTATAGATCAATGAGGTTTGTACAATATTAATATTTTATATTAGCACCACCACAGCCTTTAGTAAACATGTCCTGTAAAACAGGTCACAGTTAATGCTCAATGTTTTTAACACTGTCTGTATCGCTGCCTATCATAGTCTCCACACTTCACCAGGCCCAGCATTGTGTTGTCATGCTGTTTGTAGCTGTGTTGATTGTTGATCACGATAATGTGGACTCTATGAGAGCTGTCTCTCTGTTTAGATCTGCATGTTGTTCACTGCTTTCATTGTTGATTGGATTTTTGATACACATCTGTGCTTTCAAATATTACCCGCCCAGGGACTACAGGTAGGAGAGTTAGGGTGGACTTGGAGTTGAGGTATGCGAGCAGGCACTGATTAGATGATGACTATGTCATCCTCACAATGTTATCTCAAGTAAAATAGCCTTGGGACATACTATAGACTCTGACCTAATGACTTAACTCACTAAATTTCTCACTCTGGCATATTTTTTAGCAACGTTATAAATATGCATTTTCCCTGTCAAATGAAGTTATAAATGAAACTAAAGTGTGGAATGAATAATCTTTCCATACTTTCACAGCCACATACCTTCTTACTGAACTGTCACGGCTGTCTTGTGTAATCCTCAAAGGGAATAGGAAACTTTGTGCAGAGTGGGAGGATCGCTACAGATTTATGCTCCTTATATGGGATCAGATGGCAACTCATCTCAATTACACTTAACAGCTGAATGTTTGATCACATCTTGCATTAAAAGGCTTGGCCAGCAAGGACATCTGCTGCGTGTGTGTGTGTGTGTGTGCGTGTGTGTGTACATGTGTGTGAGACCTGACCATGACTCATTTCTATTCACTGTGTGTGTGTGTGTTCTCTTCATGGAACAAAGCACAGGTTATACTGTGTGTGCTTTGTGTTCTTTGATAGTGAATTTAATATGTCTTTTCAGCGCCTGTGTCCAGTAAAGGAGAGATCAATGACTGAGCTTTAGAAAGCAGAAGAAATGATGAAGGATGAAAAGCAAGTACTGGTAGCATTGACTTTGTGTCATGGCTCAAACCAGCAGATAAATGGCTAGTTAGCTTGGGACACTCTTGATTGACCACTACAACCTGAAACGTGTGAGCGATAGATACCACTAAAGGCGTCAGTAGACGGTGGGTTTGGTGGGGTTTTTTTTCCACCTTTATTCAAGGAGGGAGTTTCACTGAGAGCATCTCTCTGTTTTGCAGAAATACCCTGATCACATTCACATCTGGAAGCTGTCCAAGACAACCACACAGTGGCTTATCTGCTACCCGCTAGCTTGTCTACATGAACTGGAAGGTAAGCAGTGAAACAGCAGAAACACAAGACAAGAAATAATAAAGCAGCCTGCTGCTTTTCTGCATTCTTTCACCACTATCTGACAAAAATGTGATGGGAAAAATCTTTCAAATATGAAAATGATGATCATGGAAAAGACAACAGATGATTTGGAGCAAGCTAACCCAAAATATGATATTTTATCTATATATATCTATATATATATATATTCATGCAAACATCGCTTTAAGTTCACGAATAAAGCATCAGATGACAGATTAAATAGCAGATGGCTTATCAGCAGTAAACATGCAAGCAGTTAGGTTCGCCAGTGTTAGTACCTTGACTGGGTCATGTGACCCTCACCTTGCAAATTGTAGGGGCGCATTAAGAGTCTCCCAATTAGCTTGAACACATATTGTGAGTGACCAGCACTAGCATGGCCCATGGCTAGTGTGTCAGCAGTTCCCTAATTAGCACTGTATATAAGTTATTTACCAGCTACCTGACACAGCCTTCAGACTTAATCTCACACCATAGTGCCACATTCATCTGGTGTAGGGATGGTACTTTTTTGGTACCGACTGAAGCACAGAGTGTCGATTCACGTGAAGTCAATTGTTACCACATTTCGGTACCTGAACGCATTTTTACGCCGCGTCTTGCATGCGCCAGTGATGGCAATGGAGCGTTATAACATCAGTGGTGGCTTGACGATCACAGTGAGCAGCATGGCAGACCAATAGCACTCGCTTGGGGGTATGGCTCCATTTCTCAAAGATTTATGTACTCATGCACGCTGCAACATTTGTGATGCCAAGTGCAAGGCCAGCCATGGCAAGATGACAAACCTGAGGAAGCTCTTCGCCACAAACACAAAATATTCCTAAAGGCGGACGAGTGCACCTGTAGCAGCCGGCAGCTCATCACCTGCAGTCAGCATCGAGCGAGAAGATCCGCTGTCAAAAACTGATTACGACGCCTATGATAATGACTCAATTAGCGGCTTGGTTCCATGTAACATTAATGTTACACTCATGTTGATTTACAGGTCGGTCTGCCCTATTTCAGATTTCAGAATTCAGAAGTTTTGACTATTTTTTTAATATACAAAATAACTTCAATTATTACACATATATGCAAAAAAGTACAGAAAACAGGTACAGATATATACCGGTACAGAGTATTAAGTATCAGTTCAAATGTGAAAGGTACCCATCCCTGGTATGCTGCAACCCCTGAGAATGCCTTTAACTGTAAGCTCTTACTACTGTAGGATGGAAAACATTTATTTCCCCCTCTATAATAATTAAGAGATTATGTTACTTTATGTGTCTGTGGTTATGTCTCTCTCCTCTCTGTGGCAGCCACAGCATTAGAATAAAAGCTCTCATCTTACCTGCAATAAGAAGTCAAAGAGAGCCAGTCTCCCCCATTCTGAATGGTGAACACCCACACAGGGCGCTGACCTCAGGTCTGCTTCAAGCCCACAGTGGACGTGCAGGAGCTTCTGGTATTGGACCCATCGGAGCGGCAGTGAGTTCTGGTCATTATCTCTATCTGCCAGGTGCTGAATATCTGGATCCCACCACACCACAGGTCTGGGGACGCCGCTGATGTATCGATACGGCAGGATCTCACTGTGGAATGTCCTCAGAACCGCGGGGAGACTTCTGTTGAGACCCAGCACCCTGTCCAGGTGGAAGGCAAACACTTCGAACCAGTCATCTGTGCGTTTGACGAGGGAGCAGTGCCCCTGCTGGCAGCGCTCACTGTGGGTTTCTGGATGTCTGTGGCCGGGTCCAGGCTGAGGGACATCCTTCTTCAGTGATGTCTGCTGGATGTGGAAATGCAGTTATATAATTTTGAATTAGACACCACTATGGAAAGAAGGTGTCATAAAGCTCTCAGAGGAGCTTGTTATTTTAGGCTTTATGACACAACATGACTAATTTGTGGACACTAACAGCTCATTAATGACTTGTTGAGTCAGTGACAGCTCCATCTATGTGGCTGAGACATAAATAGAAACATCTACCTACACTGTGTGACATTTTCAATGATCTCCTAGCCATGTAATTGAAAACATTGTACCTGCTGCTGTGTGGTAGGATCCATGGCCACTTGTAGCACCTGTCCATGTGCAGGCACCCTGGCCTTACTGACCACCTCACCCCCAGCGAGGAGCACCATCTTCTGGACGTCATCCTCGCTGAACCAAGGAGTAGATTGAAGATCTGGACTAATCCTGATCCTCCTGTGGTCACTCTCTGGGAAGTCGTGCTCTGTGAAGCTCTGACACCAGCCACCGTCATCTTTCTTTACGGCCGCCTCAGGTTTGGACAAAACATTTCTATGGTCCAACAACCCAGGATTCTTCTTCGCTTCTGAGGGATCCTTTGAGAGATTATGGCGTTTTCTGAGATCCCTGGGGGGCTTTTTCACAGCCTGCTGTTCCTTACTGACTTTGTCAGATTTCCCAGAGTGCTGTCTTTGTTTTTCCAAATCCTGGTGATGTTCAACTAGCTTTGCACTTGTATGACTGCTATGTATTTGTGTGTCTGCGTTCCTGTCTTTGTGTCTATCCTCCCATCTGCCTGCCTGTCTGTCTGCACCCTCTCTGTCACTTATCAGAGTATCTGCTGGAGCAGGGATATGTGCTGCTATGGATTTTATCCTTTCAAGATGAATGTATGCTTGTGCAGTGTGTTTTACCACAGCACTGTGGTTGCCTGGTTTAATTCTATGCTTAGGCCCTGTATTGTTGACTGTAAACTCTGGAAGGTTGGGATGATGATGACTGGTTGAATGCTGGACGGCGCCTGGCATCTCTTTTCTTTTGGAGCCAATGCCTTTGCTTTTGTGTTTATTTCTACTCAAGTCTGCGTGACTTCTCTCTTTGATGCTTTTTTTGTCATCGCCAGCAGCATCCCCAAAAGATTTAGGTTCCACTGAATGTTTAGATGTCTCTTTTCGAGCGCTTGATTTCCAGGCCCTGGAGTGAGTGAGTGGTTGCTGAAAGGCAGCGGCTAGAGGGAGCTCCACGACCCTGATCCTGGATCTGAACTCGCCGGCGGAGCTCAGGGCACGAGACGACCGTCGGTCAATGTCAGCAGGCGGCAAAGGAAGGGGGAGAGTCATTGTCATCACGGAGATCGTGAGGAAAAGGAGGAAGACGGGTGAGAGAGGAGCAGCCATTTTTGACCACAGCAGAGCTTTGACCACACTCTCCAGGCCTGGAGGAGAAAAATAGACAGAAAGAAAGACAGAAACACAAGTTACAGGGAGACCAACAGAACCATGATTATAATGGAGTGGTAGCATAAATTGCATAGATAGCATTTGCACGAAAACAGAACGGAGCGCCCAGATTCCTGTGGGGTTAACCAAAGGCTGCACTGAGATCTCTTGGCTCCAGGCATGTGGAAAGCAAATGTGTTCATGATTCACACTCTGCAAGAGGAAGGGAGTAGAAAAAAACAACTGTGCTTTTGGCATAATTTTCCTCTTCTCTTCCGTGATAGCACAATAATGATGTGTGACCTCTGTGTTTATTGCCCAAAATGGAAATGAGAGAGAAAAAGCAGCAATCTGGTGACAAAGAGTGAGCGGAGCTAAAATATCCTGTTTATGTTGCACAAATCTGAATATGTACGCGGCAGAATATAAAGCTTGTGTCAGCCGGCTCTGTGTTTCCAGTAGCTTACAGCAGAAATGGACTTATCCAGCTGAGACCAATACGATCGTGGCACGCTCATAATTCAGTGCTGCCTCCTGTGCGCATTGCACAGCGAGGGGAAAAAAAAACATATTTCACACAATGCGCTGTCACTGCTTCAATATGGTCTACTGTATACTTACTGAAGGCTCTATAAAAGTGATTTTGCTGTAGGAATTCAAAGTGCTCGCCTTTTATTTACTGTGGAGTCAGACTGTGTGGACGTATTATACCCTCCTTCCATTCGGTGCTCCATGAAACTGACATCCAAATAATAAAAGCAAAATAAGGCCTTCAAAAGATTTATTGTTGAGTATCTCAGGGTTTGTGTTGTAAGAAAGCCTCTACAGCAACACATATTCTGTGTGACAGCAAGCATGTGAAGTGAGACTGCAAATAAAATTGTCTGGGAGGCTGGCAGTTTCCCTGCAGACAGGGTGGCCTACACTTCATAAGCAGTGGAAAGATAAACAGTAGAGGAAGCATGGACCACCTATCCCAAAAATACTGGAACCTTGCCCAAAAGACTTAAGAAACCGAAACGTGAAGCAAACAATGTAAGCTTTTCATCCTCACCTATATGTAAAGCCATAAGTAAAAGGCTGGATGACCCAGATAACTGCTGCCTCTTCTCCCTGACCCTCACTGCTCCCTCCCTCCCTCTCTGTCCCCGTCTTTTTTCCTCAAACGCAGAGTGAAGGAATGTTTCAGACCCTCGAGACGTCCTCCCCCATCTTGAGAGCAGTTAACAACATTCCCAGATCCCTCCACCTGTGAAAGGATCCCATTATCCTTCCCAAGCACTGGAATGCCCTCAACCAGGCTAGCGCTGAAAGAGCCTGACATATTATACACACTTATATATCAACAGTGATGTGGGGCTTAGTCTGTGTCAGACTCAAATACATATCTAACTGTTGGAATTGTTTTTCTATGCCTTAATGAATGGTGCTGCTGTACAGATGAAACCTGCAGTACTTTACAGAATCAACACAATGAATACTAATCAGTCCACATTTACTCAAAGGTGCTACATGGAGCAATTTAATGTCATTAATTCATTACGCCACTCGGTGTAAGTCTTTGGTAAGTCATGCTGAATTAATGCAATCACTGCTGAGAGGACTGGCAGCCTCTACTGACCTCTAAATGGCTTTTTATATTTCATGCCACTCGGTTGGATTTCACAGCAAATCTGCCTCTGCCTCCCTGCAGCAGCACAAGGAACCGATTTTTACCTTTAGTGTAACCACATAGCATAGAAGTGGTGATGAAAGCCTTAAAACCTTAAACATACGTTCCTTACAATTAGTTATAATCATCCTTTTCACTGTATCATGCTGCCATTTTGAAACTACTATTACTTCATACTGGTAAAATGTTTCGTGTAATGTGGAGCAGCCAGGGAGTTCAGTGTTACTATGACAACTCCTTTGGTCTATAGTTGTTTAATGTGACTTTGCTGCCCACAGTGCTCGATACCCATGTCATTTTGAACGCAGCTTTGGGATTTGTATTATTAAAACACACTTACTGTTAACAGTGCAGCATGGGTGTCACCAAATCAACAAGAACTAACACTATACTACTCAGAGGCAGGGGAACAAGCCGTAAACACACTGTACTGTCATGCTTTTTAGCTCTGTTTGGGTCTCTACCAACACCTGACGGAAATGTTTAACTCTTTAACACTAGCTGCTAAATGCGCCATGTGCTCACCAGCTGGTCACTAATTTTGTCTTTCTGATGCTTGGTGCTGGGCAGGAAAGTGTTCATCAGAGCTTTTTCACTGAAAAGTGCCGGGAGACTAAAACAACGAGCTGAAAGGCGTTAAAATGTTGAAGGGAACAGCAGAGTTGGATTATAATTTTCCAGGAGTTGATTTACAAGTGCTGCTTTCACATTACCCATATGATCATATATACATATTGACTAGTGTAGCTCTAACAATGACAACTTGACAGTTGTCTCCATCCTTAGTATTAATGACATACTCAGCACTTTGATAGCTGAGATCTGAAAACATCTACAAGGTGCAGAGGATGAGCAAACTGTCCGTTCTAATAAAGTGGTTTAGACAAAAATCTGGCTGACCTATTTTTACTGTTTTAGGGTGTTTGCAGCCTGTCTGAACATGCTTCTGACTGCTTCTCGCTCAGTGTAGCATTGTGGTTGCGTTTCTAGACCTCAGCTTTGATAAGTACAGTTTTATTACTGACATTAATAATAACTGGTTCAGTGCTCACTGCACTGATTCTCACCAATATTCAAAGTGTATTATTATTATTATTAGTCGCTGCATATTCAGGTGTTGGTGCTTAACCCAGCAGTGTACCGTGTCTGCTTTCATACCTACACCTCCCTCTTGGTTAACACTCGTTTTGGCTAAGCATCGCTAATTAACGTCCAAGCATGTGCAGCTTAGTGTGAATGTGTCAACACGGGAGTGTGTTGTTAATACCGTGTTGCCTTCAACACCTCTCTACAGCAAACACACACACACAAGCACACACAGCAAAGGTCAACAGAGAGGGAGAGAGGGGGGGGGGGGGGCAGAGACAGAGACAGAGAGAGACAGAGAGAGACAGAGAGAGAGAGACAGAGAGAGACAGAGAGAGAGACAGAGAGAGAGAGACAGAGAGAGACAGAGAGAGAGAGACAGAGAGAGACAGAGAGAGAGAGACAGAGAGAGGGAGAGATGTGAACGCAGCTGTAAGAGAAATCACGTGTCTGTACTTTTACCTCACCACATACTGTAAGTCGGTTTACAGTGCGGCTGGCTGTATTTGGCTTCTGGTGTTTTGACTGTGTCGTGCACTTTGACCTGCAGAATGAAAACAGTGTGAAACCACATTGTGTAAACACAAGTCTCACACAGTGTGGGGAGAGGGGATTTGTGGGTAAATCCACACACGCACGCACACACACACACACACACAGTCCTTTCTGCTGCGATAAGCATCACATTTCCTTTACAGTCTGGGTTATTGTAACATTTCACTTTTCTTTCAATAGGAAAAATGACACTATTCTTGGCAAGCGAAAGATATTTTCCACTTGTTATCTCTCCAAGTTCTCTTTCTTTTGACAGGTTATTTGTGTCTTTGTTCCTCCCTCTTTGTCTGGCTCCGCTCTCCTCACCATGCTGCTCTGACAACACCTGAAGGCCAGCAACCCACCCCCTCCCCAAACACACACACTTAAATCCACTATATATATATATTTAATACACATGCACACGTCTTCCACTAATAACCTTCTGCCCGCTCTGACAGGCCAGGTGTCTGACTATCTGACAGCTCCCCAGCTCCTCTTTTTTCCCCCTTTCCTTTGTCTGTTAATATCCCTGCTTTTCTTCTCTCCCAGTTGAGAGCTGCAGGGGAGGTATGCAGCATTCGGTCGAGACACGCAACAGGTGCTGCAGCCAGCTAGGAGAGGAGGGAGGAGGGGAAGGAGGAGGAGTGAGAAAATCTGGAGGCAGAAAACTCAGTCTCAGTGGACCATCTCATCTTTGACCATCTCATCTATTTGACTGTTGTGGTTGGTTGAAGTGGAAGAATGTTGTTTTGTTTAAGTCTAATAATCTAGTCAATGTGTTGTTTATTTGTTTGTAGAATTTCAGAAAATGTCGATTTCACAGTGTTTGTGTGAGAACGTGGGACCATGAAACGTTTGGGACTTCAGCATTCAACTAATCAATGAATCATTTCAGCTGCACTTGTGATTGCGTTGCAGTTCAATTTAGAACACAGCAGCTTCTTTTATCAGCTCCTTATGTAAAGAGCTTACTCTGCAGACCAGCTGTCAAATAAATATAGTTCAGCTGTTACAGGCTTTTGTGTTTAATGTGTTTGTTCTTGTTCTTGCAAACCAGAGTGAGACCTCCTGTCTTTGTTGTGAGGATCTTGGTATAGGTGCTGAGCTCCAGCTGACTGAGCACAGCTGATGGGAATCCAGCTGATTGATGCCAGAGGACAGAGGACAGCAGACAGCTTGGTGCTCCTCCTCGTGCTCTGTAAATCATTTCCCTGTTTATTTGCGGTTAAGAACTTGCTTGTTAGCTTTAGTCATTTGTTTCACTAGTCCCCTTTGTATATTGTCACCCTTTAACTACATTATTAACAATAGTCACTGTTAAGATTGAAGCTTTTCTTTAAATCATTTCTCCTGTGCTTGTTAGTTTAGGAGGTAAGTAATTACATTTTTAAATAAAACAAAAAGACAATTGAGAAATTCTTTTGGTATTGGCTTTAGGCAGCTGTTTCTGAAAAGCTAGTTTGTTCTGTGTTTTCATCGCAGTAATAAATTGCTTGCTTTTTGACTGTGCTCTTAACACTTAGAGTGGGAAAAGGTACACTATTTAAATGTATACTACAATGTAGCATGAAAAGAATCACTTGCGCAAATCACTTTACTTGTACTTAAATCCAATACTAAACTGTATGGCCTTTTATCAGTCTGTTTAGAGACAGGACAAATAACAGTATTCCACATACCACAATCCAGACGCATGCTGGCCAAAGTGAAAGCACTCCTTTAAAACTGTCTTTTACTCTGACAGAAACACAGCACAACACTGCTGTAAAACCTGAAAGTGTTAAAACACACCAGATGGAGGTCGTCATATCGGTAACCGGAAGCCAGTCATCAGGTTGGGAGTGTGTTAGCTGACTAACATCTGCGCTGTAGCTGGTGTTACAAACCCAGAACAAAGATACTTAATGCTTTACTAATGAGAAGAGGGCTCGATCCACCCTTCCAAAGCTCAAAGCTGCTGAGCCGGAGCATCTTTTAAATCGGTGTAAAACGCTGCGAGTAGACGGGAAAAAAATACAAAATAAAAAAAGAGAGAACACACTGACTGGACTGATGATGTAGCTGTATCATTTATCTGAAACAGAATAGATGTTTCACAGAAGTATACTAAATCAAAATACACAATGTGCTGCCAGATCATATTTTGCCATAGTGTGCATGTACAAAAACAGTTACATTATGTCTCTGTTGTACAGACATTTAAGTCCAGATCAGAGTGGACCTACTGACCAAAACCGCCAACACTGTTGGCATTCACTATAATGCAATAATGAACAGTCATTACCTGTCATGGTCTCTCACTCCTCGATACCCTTGACTTCCTCAAGTTAGGAAATAAAATGTGACTGTGCAGAAGTCTTGGCTAAGTTAATACATGTATATGCTCTTTTAATACATTACGATTACATTTATGGATGTTATGCAATATTTTATGATTGTTTTACTGCTTTTAGCCTCAGTTTTCACAGTATACTGTATGTATGGAATATCGCAAAATTGCATGTGTTATATCCTAACTCCAAACATCTATATAGATATTAGAAAGGAGGTTTAATACCATATGAATGATAAAAAGTTGACCGGAGGGCTTCTGGGAGCTACGGGCTGTTGTTACACACTGTAGTTAGAGTGAGCCGGTAGTCAAGATCGGTTTAATAGAGTCATCAAAGCTGAAATTATGTTTGAAATGTATGAGGTCAGAAGGCCTCTGTCTGCGCTAGCTTCAATTATCTGCTAGCAAACACACACACATGAAAACACACACACACAAAGAATATCTCTGCAACTGGATCAAAAAGGATTCACACACTCAGAGAATAATCAGTTAGCACTGTTTGGATTCATTAAATCTGAGAGACGCTCAGTCCCCTGAGAGAGAGACATTGTGTGTGTTAATGGGCATCATACATTCATTACAGTTTTTCTCCATTGGTTTGGCTCATTTCTTGAAACTGAGATGACATTCTCATAACTATAAAGCAATTTGGCCAAACAGACTTGCAGTTCTGCACAACACTTCAGATAACCAGCAAAATGTAATTTGTCTCCCAAAACATCATGCTTCAAAATAAAATCCCTTTCCCATGTAAATAGTCAGTACCATAAAAATGGCATGGATCCTTCTCAATTGCTTTGGCACATTTTGATTCATTCAGTACTTCTGTCAAAATAACTTGGATGGTACTGCACAACTACATGGATCACCTGGCAATGTTTGTACAGCTCCCAAAACAGTTTACCCTTCAGTCAAAACTACATTCCCTTCTCATATAACTAGTCAGTGCCTCCAAAATGCATTGTCCCTTTGGTATTGTGTAAGTACTGCAAGTCAAAATGCTTAGACGCTTTGTCATGGCATATTTCTAACTATACTACACTGCACTCATTCTGCCGAGGAATTTTCATTTTTATTCTCAACTAACGTAAATTGTACACATTACAGTAGGTAGGGAACCGTAAAAAAGGAAAATGTACACAAAATACAAAAACCCACAAAAAAGAAAAAAATCAACAAATCAGCACTGTAAATACAAAGAGTCACAAATGAAGACATTTTGTTTAGTCACGGTCACTCCCCTCTCTCTCCTGGTCACCATCCTCATCTTCCTGGCCATCCATTCTCTGTGCTCTGTTCGGCCACAGATTCTCATCCACATCGCATCTGATGTTGTCTCTTGAGATACAGCGCGGGAAGAAGCGTTGTGCATGCCTGAGCCATCCTCTACACTGATCCCCTGTTATGTCCTCACAGGCAGCGTCATTGCAGTATTCTATTCCAGTTTCCTAACACTATTTTGACAATTGAGCAGACTTTTGAGGACAATAACCATGACACTGAAAACCAACCAATTGGGATAGATCAGCAAGATACATTCATTTGAAAAATGTACTAAATGTTGGCTGATTGTGGTAACTGTAGGATACTTGTACATAGCTATTTGCAAGGATGTACTAAAGGCTTGACACATGTACAAAGCATTTCGAATCTCGAATGTGATGAAAGCAATGATAAATGCCATTCTGTTGTGAGAAACTGCAAGATAGTTTGGGGATTTGTCCATGTTGTTATGAGAATGTCATCTCAGTTTCAAGAAATGAGCCAAACCAATGGAGAAAAACTGTAATATGCATGCTCCAATATGGAAGATACACTGTGTGTGTGTGTGTGTGTGTGTGTGTGTGTGTGTGTGTGTGTGTGTGTGTGTGTGTGTTGTGTGTGTGTGTGTGTGTGTGTGTGTGTGTGTTTGTGTGTGTGTGTGTGTGTGTGTGTGTGTGTGTGTTCAACTGTGGTGATCTCTCAGATTTATGTTGTTGACCAACTGTAAACTGTCCTGACACTGATGACCTTTGAGGAAATGGAAAGAGTCCAAAAACAAAAGGAAGCAATCACATGAAAGAACATCATCAAACTGTATATAAACAACACCAACAGAGGTTTTCTCTTCATATTCATTTGGACAACTGCACAACTTGCAGGTGTAGCGTTTTTTGGACTGTGCTGGTTTGCTGTCTTTATGACTGGCTGTGCACTCCAGTGGAAGGACTGAGGTTACCACGTCTGTAATCCACGGCAGTTAGTAGCCTATGCTTAAGGCCTTTCCTTTCCTCTACTGACTCTCTTTACAGCCGTCTGAAGGCAGCAGGTATCTGTTCCATCTGCAGCCTCTAATTGGTGTGATGTTGCAAACAGGAGGAGAGCCATAATTACGTACGTCACATCCACTGGTTACATTGAGTGCAACCAGCTCAAGACCGTTGCAAAATAACCGTAAAAAAAATATGTGTTCACGTGCACATCAAACTCTTCAGTTTCTACTGCAGCGCACGTCAACAGGTGTGTCAGACGGACACATGAAACCGTTCACAAGTTCCAGTTTAATGAGTCTGGCCTAGGGCTCTGCGTCTTTAATTACAATACAGGCAGATGTGCAGCTGTGGTGAACATGATGTGGTAGAGTGCTTAATTTGATGGTAATGTTCCCAGAAACAAACGGATGCTGTTCTAAGAATCCTCATTTATTCATTCTAATCTAAAGCATTTAACTTCAGCAAAATTTCACAATAAAAGACATGAAAAAACTAGACAGCATTGCTGTGTGTTATGATGTCAGTTAAAGAAATGAAATGGAGAAAACATCAGCATGCTAACACGCCCACAGTAACAATGTCATTTTTCTGTCATCTTAGTTTAGCGTATTGGCATGCTAAAATATGCTAATTAGCACTAAAGACAAAGTGCGACCGTGGCTGATGGAAATATCTTTACTGCATGTATTTGCATTGAATATATGTCAGTCAAACCAGAAATGTCAGGAGTTTATCAAAGCCATGAGAATACTTTTTGAAGAAACTCTGAATGTCCAAAACTGCAAAGTGGTGGAGTGATGGACAAACCAGCATCAGACTTCCTACAACCTCACCACGAGCATCTTTACAAAGGAAACACGTGTGCTCAGGGTGGGTGCTGTGTAGTAATAAAAATTGTGTGATCAGCCATTTTTATTGCCAATCACACCCCACAGATGAGTCACCTGTCCACAGCGGCCAGTTTTAGCTATAGGTACGCCCAGGGCGCAGTCTCCGTGAGGGCGCACGAGCGCCCGAAAAAAAAGAAAACTCACCAATTTTCTATAGAGGCGGCGGACAGAGGGGGGCAAATGTGGCCAGAACCGGCGCTGCCTGTCCACCAGTGTGTTTATGTTCTTAGATGATGCTGCAGTATTGGCAGGAACTTCTTCTCTACACGTAGCAGCGATTAAATCCACATTTTAAATTAGTTCACAACTTGTTCTCTGAACAATATGTCACTGAAAACAGCTAAATTGTGTGTTTGGCCCTCTCGCACAAAGCAAGAGAATGAAGTTGGAGCCAGCTGAGACTCAGCAGAAAACAATTTGTTTGCGAAATTACATGAATGATGAAGAAAAGATTTAGTTATTTTTGTTTTTCATTTCATTTTGGGTGGAACCTTTTAAATACCATGTTACACCATGTTCTTCTTGATACACACGTGTTTTCTTAAAATCTTTTTTAAAGATTTTTTTTTTAGGCCTTTTCAAGCTTTATTTTGATAGAGACAGCTGAAGGGTGACAGGAATGTGTGGAGAGACAGAGATGGGGAATGACATGCGGGAAAGAGCCACGGGTCAGATTTGAACCCTGGGCTTCCGCAGTAAGGACTGAGCCTTCACATGTGGGGCAGCTGCTCTACCAACTGAGCTAAACGACAACCCCAATTATCTTTAAATAAGAAACATTTACCTTGTGTCAATCAACAAGAAAACAGGTAAGAGATAAGAGGGAAAGGACGACAAAAGCAGATTCAGAGGGGGAGATGGAATGTGTGTGTGTGTGTGTGTGTGTGTGTGTGTGTGTGTGTGTGTGTGTGTGTGTGTGTGTGTGTGTGTGTGTGTGTGTGTGTGTGTGTGTGTGTGTGTCTCAGCTGTCAACACACCCCCGTCAGCTGAGAGTGGACCTTAATGAAACCAGTCAGATTCTCTCTCACACACACACAGGGCAGAGCACAGGAGAAACCATGTGAGAAAGATAAAAGAAATGCAAAAGCAACGCAACAAAAAGCAAACCGATGTACCGAGACGTACGACACACTCAGCAACGGCTCTGTCTTCTTTTTCTGCTCGAGTCTGAGGATGATGACAACACGTGAAAGATGAAATATAAATGAGTCAGGCTCTCCAAACAGATCGCCGCCTGACAACGCTCAATGCTTCTACACTGAAAATAAGGAGAGCTCTGCAGCCAAATAAGGAGAAGACCAGGATCAAAAATCTTGTTTTCACTATACAGTAGTTTAAATGTCCGGATTCTCAATTTGGGCTTTGAATGAAATACAGAGAGAAAGGGCGTTATCTGTGCTGTGGCTGAAGGGTTTACATCAACTGAAGGGAGGAAAAGGGAAATAAAGCATAATGTTGCCATGGAGTCAGTTGCGTCTGCAGCTTAAGCCCATTTTTAGCTGTTTTGTTTTTTGGAAAACTACATTTTTGCACTTACAGTTTCAGCTTGATTTAATCTGTCTGAACAGTGTCCTCCCACTGTCCATTTTCTATAATCCAGACGACCCAACCTCTGCATGATGTTGATGCATTTACACATTTATGCACATCTGTGTCATCTACTTCAGTTACAGTAAAATCTTTATCAGCAGCTCATGCTTTATGGACTTTTTAGCTGTGTTTTGCTTGTCAGTGTTCAGGCTGCACGGTGTTCAGCAGGTACACAACATGTGTATGTAAGTGGGATTTGTGCATTTAGCAATCTAGCAATTTATTTAGCATTTACATTTTAAATGTTTGTATGTCGTGGTGACATTTCCACGTAGATTCAAAGATCATTTCTCACATAAGTTAAAGACCCCTTACCACCACAGCACTGCTGTGTGTTAGAACATCGTGGGTCACATAATCACGGTAGATAAACAGCAGGACTTTTTTTTCTCTCGCGTAGCTGTGCTGTTGTCTGTTCTTATAAAGGAAAAAGATATTAACAACAGTTTTATTGCTATTTGTTTTCTTTCTGTTTTTTTAACTCACCTCAGAAAGCTACAAATGCTACATGTGCCATATTTGGTATCATACTAAAGAGAAAGTGAACTGTGATTGTCAATTTCTTTCTATTTTTCAGATACAGATGTTTGTTGATTTAGTAGGAAAAAAGTTCATTTGAGTGAACTGCAGCACAATTCTACTAGAGTCCAGAGGGTTAACAGCTCAGTCCAGACGTTTTACTGCCTCCATGGCCAGAATGGCATTAAGTTTGTGTTCTTAATCTAAATCTAAATGGATTTATTGGATGTGATGCATTGAATGAAGTCATTATTTACATTTCTCAGTATCATACTACAGCTGCTGCACATTTGCTGAAGGCTTTTAGTTTCAGCTTACTGATGGAGTCAACAATATACAGTTACCTGCATTTGAAAACAGACCTGTTCCTTGGCAGCCACTGTACTGAATGCGAGCTAAAAACACAATTTTCACCAAGATACCATCACCGCCGCTTATTTGTTGCGCCTTTCCACCCACCTTTGCACCACATATGCAACGCTGGGTGTGATAGGCACGGTGCATTCCAAGGTCAGACCCTGATGACACATCGCAGAGCTTTGGAATTAGAAGCTATGAAATACAAGAGGATGTGGTATTGATAAATGCAATGTATAGAGAAAGATCCAGCATGCCTCGGGCAGATACATCAATAAGCTGTGGAATAGGTGATGTAATATGAACCCATATGATATGAGCACACAGTGCAGGCAGTTACATGTGTGGACAAGTAAATTCGCTGACAAACATATACTGTAGTATGAAAGCATATGAACTCCACCCTGCACGTGCTTCCAGATGTCAGCATGTATACTGCACACTGATTTATGTACGTCAGTGCTGTGAATATGCGTACATCTAATGATCTGAAGAAGAAACCTTACACTGCTCTTCCTGCAGAGTGAAATGTAAGAAGCCCTCTGTCCTGCTCTTCTGTCAGCAAGTTTCTCCTCTGGAAAGCAGCCGCGGAATCAGATGACAAAAGTTAAACTTGACGTGGGTTAAATCAACCTGGGACACTGTTATGGGGAAGGTTAAAGGTTTCTAACAAAAAGAAATCTCTGACGACAGGAGTCACATCTTCTGATGATCACCGCTCTCATAGTCTTTAAATCTGCTTTACTCAAGTTCCAGCAGAAGCATCAACGCAGAGCCCATTTCACACAGATTTGACCTCAGCCAACTTAACTTTTGCACATCACATACAGTCCATTGGGGTTGTTTGATCATAACCATATCCATACTCATAGTTCCCTACTTTTATATTTTGAAGGGAGTACTTCAAAGTTGGGGGACTTGCAACGTACAAGAGAAATATACTATGCTTGCAGCTCTTTGAGGCTTAACAATGCATTGACCTACATACTAACTATGCTAACATGCTGATATTGAGCAGATACAGATGGAAAAAGAACAAGGTAAAGATCTGCATTCCCCAGTGTTGCTCAATTTCAGTCAGTGTAGCTCACATCTGTTTTAAGCACCAACCATTCTGAGTACAGTCAAACAGATACACACTGGTTTAAAAAATAATAAAAGTTAATAAAAGTTATTTTTATTATTTTTACGGCTACTTAATTGATTAATGCAGATTTAAATACAGACTACTTAACCGCGTAACAAAAATTAAATATACTATATCAGTTCATACTGTAGCACATGATCAGATATCTCCAACACCTACTCTGGACACAGTACAGACCTCCATTATGTCACCAGACTGTGAGTAGGAAATCTAGAAATGTCTTTTTCTGTTTGGTTTGTGTGGTGACAGCTGTCATCCATTGTCTTATGACTGTGTGTGTGTGTGTGTGTGTGTGTGTGTGTGTGTGTGTGTGTGTGTTTGTGTGTGTGTGTTCTGTCTGTATGGCGACCTGTCTACCCTCATACGTCAGTTTACTAGCTGCCGTGTGACAGCGGCCAATCTGGCAATCTTCCTCTCACAGGCCTTCGGCTGGTCAACTGGTGTGTATGTGTCAGGAGGGGGTGTAGTGTGTTGGCGGGAAGGCAGCATGTTTGTGCACATTCTGTAATTTGAATATTTGTCAGTATACATGCATGCTAGTTTACATGTACAGTACATAACATTCAGATTCAGACACTTTATTATTGTACCATCCAACTTTAGGCACATTACCATACATCTCAACAGATCATAACAGAGATTAACATACATTTCTCCAAAGTGACTCAACGCTGAGATTCCTGTTTGTAAAAAGCTATGAGTCAGCGTGGAATCAAATTTTCATTTTTACCCATCACTACAAAATGAGCCTCAACACCAAGTCGAGTAGACACATGTTCATTTCTCAAGATGACTCCATATTCTACATTTAAACAGCGCCTAGTGAATATTCTGATATTTAACTAACAAACTCAATGTTCATTCAGGACAATGCAGTGGATTTAAACATGTGATAGGAGCAGAGACAGAAACTTAATAATAATAGAAATTTATTAAATTAATGAAGCTGTGCTTCCAAGCTGGTTCTGATACAGATGCAGCCAGCTGCTCCACAACAGGTCCATGACAGGCCTTCGCTTATTTGAATGGCTTATATCTGACCGACAGCTGGCCTGAAGGCGGCTTTTCTGAGTGGCTAGTACCGTATGGCAGTAGAAAATACAGAAACTGATAGAAATGACTTTACTGACTGAAAGTGCATAAGTTAGATTCTTAAGTCACATTTTTTTTATCTAAGAATAAGTTCTAGACACTCTAGGCCCTGAACTTTGTTAGAGATAAGCAGGACAGCAGGACTCCTGCCATCATCTGCTCAGTGGTTCCCTCTGATATCAAACAGGTTGTCAGAATGAATCATTAAGTGAAAAACATTCAGTGATTATTAGGCTGCATGTAATATTTTAGAAGGGCAGAGCCAAGTCTTGCACAAACACTATCAAAGTCCAACAAAACACTGCATTTAGAAAAAGAAACATATTTGTCTCACAAGAACTTTAACTCACCACCACGATTTAGATACTCCACATAAGCAGTTCTGAAGAATCCCTTAATGCTGTTGTTGTAGCCGCTGAGTTATCGTGTCCAAGATCAGTCTATAAACTCACTTTTTTTTATAGCCAACACCATTAGCACATATTTGTGCATACAGCGCATAATGTCAGTTCCTACGACTACGCTGAATAGACTGGCCAAAGATCTCAAAATTACAAGATTGGTATTGCTTGATTATGTGAGTATGTTTTCCGATAAATATGAGATACAGATTAGGTAAGCATGAGATAATACATTCAGAGTCAGGTCATCGGTTTTCTTTTAGTATCTCTAAAGAACCTGAAGAAGAAACAACATAAAAGCTGATTAGATGTCTGCCTCACTGCAGCCAAATTGATTTACTGTATAGATGCCTAACATGGAACACATGCAGCGTAAATGTAGAGCCAGAACTCTGCAGAATATATTATACAGTATTGTGCTTGTGGCTAACAAGCCAGCCTCTCTTTTAAATCACTATTAGTGGTCAAAGTTTGTCCCGCTCCTTTATTTCTTTGGGGAAAAATTTCTCAGTTATTTCCAAACATGTCTTCCCTTAAAAAATAAATTCCTCCTGAATCACTTTCCACTGCCCTTGACTGTTTCCTATTTTCCAAAAGCTGCCTCATAATAAAATATGTATCACAGACAGCCACAAAACATCTCTTTCTGTTCCGAGTGCCAAACCAATCTCACCTTGAAACGAAAAAGCTTTGTTAAAAATCTTTATTGTGAGTGAACAGACTTAAAGTTTTTTTTTTTCCTTTTGGCAAAGAAATAAAGGATGCACTGCTGTATGTTCCTCATCTGTGTGTGTAGAGTGAAGCCCAGACATCAGAAAGTAATTACTTCGTGGCACAAAAATCTTCGCCCCATATGGCTGCGATGGGAGTGCACATGTGGTCGAATCTGTTCCCCACTACACATTCCATTCTCCTCAGATGAAGGTGCGGCATGAGAGGGAACATTTGCTGAGCAAAAAAGGTGGCCAAAAAATAACCAAGGATGATAGGATGATATTTCTAAATCTTCAGCTGACAAACGAGAAACAAACAAAATTTGAGCTGCAGCTAAATCGCATCCACTTATGCAAAAATTACGCAGTGACACAACAGTGATTCAAGGACGAAGCATAATGTTCTGTCTCTTCTTTTTATGGTAGAGTAGAACCTCATCACAGCCTCGATTTTTCAAGCTGGAGACATTAACCATCCATGCCAGGAGTCCATGTCATTCATGGTGGCTCTTCTTGTACAAAAACCAAACCCAACCCTTCAGTGAAGCCCTGCCGCCAACAGCTGACCAAAACCTGACCTGATCATTTATTGAATTCGAACTTGACTGAAAGTTGTGGGAGTTTACCAAAATACATATTACCTGTATGATACATGACAAATACACTGTACTGAACTGCTGACATGAACAGCTTTTTTCAGCTCTTCATTTTCTTAATCAAAATAATTAAGTACAAGTCATTAATTTCAGTGTCTCCTTTCTTTTTTTTTTCCTCCATCCTGTCCGCCTCTTTAAGTCACTTATCTACACTTATCCACACTTAGCCCACGCAGTAAATCTAAATTAACAACAAAATCTGACATCTTGCAGCAGTTTGTTTGGTGCAGTGTCACTGATGTAAGAAACATATTAGAACAGGTTTGAACATCTAACCCTAACCCCAATCATAATCAAGGACTGGAATGATCTGTTTTTATAATCACTATATGCCATGATCACTAGCCATTTATTTATATTTTTATGCATTTTGCACAAGCCGTAACCTTGTCTCCCTGGTAACACCTAATAGTTTGAAAAATACCCGGAACAATCATCACCATCCCATAAGGTTCTAGAGTTCACAAATAGGAAACAGAAATTGACACAACTAGCTATTCGGCCATGACAACATGCCCACATTTTCACAACAACAAATGATCTCAATGTGAAACTTCAGACTGAAGTGGAGACTTAGAAAGTGAATGGGATGTGAGATCATCACTTATACACCGTATCACCATCCTAAAAATATATATACATTTTTTGAATAGTAATTTATCATAGCATTCATTTGTGAAGAGTGAACAGACAGCTTCTCTGAAACTAATTGGTATTGGTTATCAGGAATTAATGGATACCCTGGAGCCAGAATTCTCTCAGACCATGGCATAATTAAAAATAATGACCTGGAGTTGTTCATGTGGGTGTAAGCTGGTGATATGTTTCAGTTGACCAATGCCTCTAAAATAAATATCATCAGGGAGTCTAGTAACTTTTTAACAAGGTTACAGCCATGTTTATGGCTCTGTAAGGCTAATGTTTAGCATGTTAGCATGCAACAAATTAGAGCTGAGGAACATGAGACTGTCGTTAGTTTTGCAGGTTGTGAAACTTGTGAAGGCACAAATCGCCTTCAAATAAAAAATTTTTTTATTATTATTATAAATCACGGGTCCAAAGTTATTAAGGTTCATCATCTTTTGACCAGGAATGGACACAATTTCCTGCCAAAGGAAAAGTCAGTCATTACATTTTATCCTGATCCTCCATCCATCGTGGAAGTCCACTGAACCGTTCTCTTGCACAAAACCTGCTATCGTTAAAATCAGGGGTCACCGATGTCTTTCTGTTCATTCTCTAGGCATCGGAGATTATGGCAATCCATCCAGTTGTTGTAGAGATATTTCAGTCTAAAGCAAAGTGGTCGACTGACCATCCCAGAGCTGCTGGCATGGCTAAATATAAGGAAACAGCTGCTCAATTTGTGGCTTATTAAATGCATTTCAATGATTTATTTTTCTCCTTATTCAAAACAGTGTTAGAGATTATATCTGTGCTTCTTTATTATGAAGTTAAGAAAAGAGCTCTGCAATATGGCAGTAAATTTGCTCAGCATCACTCATCCGTAGCGTTCATTGCCTCTTTTGGATCCATCCAGAATGTTTTTGTAGAAACAAAGTATCGAGAGGTCTTTAACTTTACAGCCCGCTGGCTGCAGTTTATTTTGACAACTCACTCTGTGGCATGCAACTCTCCAACTTGAACATTTTGGCGCAAGGTTGGCAGCAGAGGAGAGAAATGGAAATGTTTTTGTCCTCTGGGAAATACAAATGTGCTCTGTACTTTTCATAGCAATCTGGCATTTCATATTTAATAAAATTAGACCTGATGGTTACACCACAGGAAAGATCATGGGGTCAATGCTTAACACCTCTGCTAAGTAATTTCCTCAGGGAAACAATCCGGCCAGTAGCGTCAGGGTAAATAGTTTTGTACCAAAGGTTTGGACAGACAGACTGATAAACACTGGCAAGCTCAGGCGCCACCATGAGTATGCCAGACAAAAACATAAATGTTGAATGTTGTTGACTGGACAAAAATCAGCCACTTACTGTAGCAGCCATGCATAAATATACAGATTTGAATGAAACGAATGACAAAAATGTAGCTTGTCACATCTTTACAACAATTTCACATGTATTCAGGTCATGTTTTCCAAATGATTGAACTGGACCGTACATTAAACTGCTGTGATCTATAGCTTCTGTTAACTAATGTTAGCTTGGTTTGTTAGCCAGGCTGTCTAGACTGCACTGGGGGAGTGTTAGTGTTTGTACCAGAGGGTTGTGTACGACCCTGAAGAGGAGGTTTTCAGCACCGGAACATGGAAAGACATGCAGAGAGGCATCAGAGCCATTGTTGTGCCAGAACTGCCAGGAGCTGGCTCTCTTGGTGAGAGCTTGGTGCCGAGCTGGGCTTCTTGCTGTTGGACTAATACGTGATATCAGCTGGCTGCTATGGCTTGTGTTGTTGACCTTGCCCGATGTTTGGCTGTTAGCAAAGTTGTCGACTGGCTGGTTTTTGATTAAAAGTAATATGATCATAACAAACATGTGTACAGCAGTCCACCGTCATGCAATCTCATGCAGAATCTTTACAGTGTGATAACTGGCCTGGTCGTTTAATTTTACAAACTGCTGTGGGGATGTGCCTGCAAGTGCACACACACACACACACACACACACACTAACACACTACCACACTCACACACACACACACACATACACACACACACACACAGAAAAGAAGAAGAGATACAGTAGAAAAAGAGAGAGGGAGAGTGACATTC
>CM014091.1:28716-53012 GCA_004119915.2 Collichthys lucidus
ACGCTCATTGGTCTCTGACCTTTAAGCCTCTCTGCTGCCTTGCCGCCTACTCATTCATTCCCAATGTTCAGGACTTCTGTCCCGCTGTACAATCAGCTGCTTCATCTGACTCTGCTGACCTCTGACCCTCATCCTGACCCCCCAGCCACGCGACCCCTACGGCTCACACTGCATGACATTTCATCGGAATAAAAGAGCCACTAAACAGGACACTCTGTGTGTAGAAAACACAAGCACCAGAGAGCCCGCCTAATGTACAGTACAGTACATATTGTGTGCTCACTTGTACTGCATCATTCCATTCTGTTGGACTGCACAGGCTTTATGGAGGACAGAAGAAGAATATTTCCAAACCACAGAGAGGCAGATAGAGAAGATATTTCCCCGCCACACAGTGCGAGCTTTGTTCCCTGGCAGCATTCCTCTGGCTTTACACTACTGTACATTATCAGCAGTTTGGAACCATACCAGCAATCTGCGCCATCATTCCAACTACATCCATTTATATTGTACTGTACTCAGAGCACTCAAATGAAGGAAGGAGTGAACATCTAAACTGCTGTCCTCCCTGACACGTTCACTGAAATCTGTAGCTCTGAGGGGAAAACGTGGTGAAACAGAGTCGAGCTCTCCCTTCATCTTCCCGTGACTGTTCTGAGTCTGAGAGAAATCTTTAACCTGTGAAAGAACATCAAACACTTCTCTGTCAACACTGCTGCAGTTATATAACCATCTTGTTGCGGATCAGCAGCTGCTCGTGGCCCGTTTTATTTGAATCTGCAGAGACTCCCAAATCTCTCTGTTGGAGACACCCACCTTAAACCTACAAGACCATGAGTCATTGTCAGAGATAACAACTGGGGCCTTGTTTCACAAACACATATTTGCGCCGTTATCAGATAAGTTCTCTTGCACTTTTGTTCAGTGGGGGTAAAGATAATTTAATGCTTTGAAAGGTCCGGGGGAAACCCCAGCCAAGACTTTTACAACCATGACAGGTTGTTCACACACTCTTTTTCTTCAGCTGTCACTGCTCTCGTTTTTCATTTTTATTCTGTCTGCTGCTCCAATCTTTTAATCATGTCTCAGCCTCTCTGTTATGTATTTGTTGCAGTGCTGGATCTATCTAATATAGTGATGAAACATACCTAACAACATGTACTCCACTTTATTTCCTTGACAGCTACAATTATTTTACTAATATATGATAAGCTAATAAAATATGACCACCGTTAGGAAATAAGTGCCACATTATAGTAATAAACCTTTAAAGACGCTCCTTTTGATACTACATATTAGGAGGACTATGTTTAATGGGAAAGCTGTTGCTTGTAGTCAATTATCCCCTCAGCTCTATGTGCTTTATCATCTTTCAGATCATTGTTATGGTTTTATGGGCTGCTTTACTTTATTGCTTCAGTGTACTGGCTCAGTCTCTTGCTGCTCCAAGTACCAAACAACAAACAAAACAATTTATTTATGTTTTAATTCTATAATCCTAAAGTTTAACATGCATTAACAGATATTTTTTGTTCACTTATACACATATCATTATCGTTTAAGCTGATTCAATGATTTAAGCTGTTTAATCAACTCCTGGGGGAATATCTGTCTCTTTAGCTGCTAAATGCTCAATTGTATTCAGCAGCTAGTCTCTAAGCATGTCTGTAGTATACAGTAAGTTTTAACAGCAGCCTGCTGTGGCCACAAACCACATTATGAATGTGGTGAGAATGACCCATAACAGTAAAGTTGTGGCCGGACAGTAAGCAATAAGGTTAAACACAAGCTGGAGGAGCTGCTGTGAATGGTTGTTTGTCTTTGTGTGTCAGCCCTGTGATAAACCGGCGACTTGTCCGGGGTGCACCGCACCTCTCGCCCAATATCAGCTGGCATTGGTTCCAGCTTCCTGCAACCCTGGTAAGTATAGGTGGTTCCAGAAAATGGATGGATGGTAGTAGCTAAAGGATCAAAATACTCTTTCCACAACTGATATAAACTGTTATAAATATGTAGACTCTGTATAATTACACTACATATATTATTACTGTAATTATTGCTACCATATCTGCTACTGTGGTCACTTTATCATTCATTGTAATTCATTGTCATTTTGTCAGTCATTGTAATTGTACAATATGTTTGTGTTGATTTGTCCTGTACACGTGACATCCATTGCACGTCTGTCCGTTCTGGGAGAGGGATCCCTCCTCTGTGGCTCTTCCTGAGGTTTCTTCCACATTTTTTTTCCCTGGTAAAGGTTTTTTGTGGGAAGTTTTTCCTCACTTGAACCGAGGGTCTAAGGACAGAGGGTGTCACTCCCTGTACAGATTGTAAAGGCAAATGTACTTTGTGACTTTGGGCTATACAAATAAAATTGATTTGATTTGATTTGATTTAATTGAGCACATTTCGAACCACTATCAAGTTCTGTTCTGTCATCTTATCACAACCTCACACTGACTGATGTAGCTGAGTAGCAGTAAGGGCTGTCAAAGGGGAAATAATTGGTGGATCTTAATGTGATGGGAACAGTGTTACATTTTCAACCGTGCCAGAATGAGAGCATTTTCAGGATGGGATGAAATCTAAAGAGAAGGTTAAAGCACACTTCTTAGACTTAAGAGTCCTAGTTTGAGGTCTATAACATGAAAATGTTGAGTCATAGGAACACAAAGCACAAATACTCTATAAAAACAAGCACTGGAGAGCATCACATCACAGCTCCAAAGAAGTACCAACAAAACTCTGGATTGTGAAATCTGCTCCAGCCTCAATGATGTCATTACTAAGACCATCTTTGTGTTGTGGACAAGAAACAGGATAAGCCGCGTGTGTGTGTGTCTGTGGGCAATGAAAAAGAGTTACCCAAGGCAAAAAAAATCCTCACTGTGTAATGAACTCCAGGAAACCACAATAGGATTGAATTTAGTTGCTCTTAACAGTAACCCAACAATTCTGGAGAAGCAAACTTACATGACTGTGTGATGGCAACGACGGCTTTAAAACATGCTATGGTGTCATTCATTGATAAATACCATCTGGAGGAAGAATTACACTCTTCAAGCTTCCAGATTAATATGCAGCTGTCGTTGGGCAAGAGGCGGGGTACACCCTGGACAAATTGCCATCTCATCACAGGGCATATAGAAACAAACAACCATTCATACTCACATTCACACCTACAGACAATTTAGAGTTACCAATTAACTCATTAAATGTATGTCTTTGGACTGTGGGAGGAAGCCCGGAGAAGAGTACCCAGAGAGAGAATTACCGCTGACATGGGGAGAACATGCAAACTCTGCACCAGCCAAGATTCGTGGCTCTCCTGCAGGGCTGTGGAAAGGAGTCGACTTGTTTGTGTGTCATGATAGATTATTGGGTTTGTGTCTTTTGTTCATTTGTCATTAACCGCTGTAGGCTCAGGCTGTGGGCTGAGCAATAAGCACAGCGGTTTGTTCACAACTCATACCGATTAGTCTTTTGTTCTTTTGTCACTGTAGAGGATTAATGATTTAATGCAAAACAATGCTGCGCTGATCAGCATCCCAGTCTACCTGTCAACAAGACTTGGTCTTGCTATAGACATCCATTGCTTGTTGCTAAGTTAACATGGTGATGTTGTAGTCCGTAATTTATCATTGGCGGGTCTTGGTTGTCATGATTTCTTAATTTGGAATATGAGAAAACAGATTCAGTTGTTATTAAATTTTGATTTTGCTGCTGTTTTATTTTGTTGTCTTGCTCCAGCAAGAGCAACAAATGCTGTTTTTGCTGTGTCTTGAACATCAATGGCAGAGAGGTTATAGGACACAAGTCACTTTGCACCTCCTTTGTTTTCACATGGTTTGATTTGGTTTTGGCATTTGTGTATTTTACTTTGTCAACTGTGTTGCCTTGCTGCACTAGTTAAAATGAACAAAATGACTAAAAAAAGGCTTGTTCAATTTACCCTCTGAGAGTCAGTAAAAAGACCTGAACGCTACACTCCTCACTGTGCGGGCGAAGGATAGGTATAGAATATAAAATAAAAAAAACTTGGACCCTGTACAATGTGATGATCTTCATCATTGTGGGTTCATGCTAAATATATTAGCAGTGTTAATGATCATGTTTTACCATGTATAAACCATCATTCATGTCTGTTATCCTATGTAAACCAGATAACCATGCAAATATCGTGCATAAATGTCAATACTACGAGGAACTGTCAAGAAATAGAGACAAGTTTCAGGGCCAGGAACTTGACTATAGAAATGATTGTGGTCCTAAATTAAGTCTCATAGCCCATTTTATCCCAACGGAGAGAGGGAAACACTCACAAGGAAAATCCTGCATAGCAACATCACAAGGCTCTAACCTTGCAGAGATGAGTGTGTTCATGAATGCTTCTAAAATTGGCACCATAAACATATGCTGGATGCAGTGCATAAATTTATGGTCCTGGTGACCCATTGCAACAATGAATAAACCATTTGCTAGAAAGCTAGCAGATTCGCTCACACTGCACCTATAAAACCAACCCAACATTACATCATGAACTGTTATCTTGAGACCCTAAAGTTTAATTGTGCATCAATTGCATCTTTCTCCTGTCTTCCCATCATACTCCATTGTGTATTATCTCATAGAGCAGAAATTATTTAGGAAAATACTGTAAAATCCAAGCGAGGACCTACCACAGTTGAGCCCCGCTGCTCGAGCCCAGCAAGGCCTGTGGAACAACAATGATCTCAGTGTTGGTTAGGTCCAGGGTGGAGGCCTCAGTTACTCCCTGGCAAACAGATGCTGCGCTGCACAGCAGGTTCGTTTAAGGCCTCCCTCATCTCTAACTGGTAGAAGATGATACTGAAATGAGATACCCCTGTTTTGTTTTGTTTTGTTTTTTGCTGGATGTCTCTTTTCCATGCTCTTACTCCGCCATCTCCCACCCTACAGTGCATCTCTGTTAGTCATTGCTACTTCTCTGTAGACTTTACACGTGCCTGTTTATTCCGTTGTGTAGACCAAGAAGAAGAAGAAGAAGAAGTAGAAGAAGAAGCAGGAATCAGCAGCATGAATATCCTTCTCTCCTCATCCCTACATGTTGGAATCCTTCATTTCCCCATGTGCGTCTTAAAAGATAATTAAAGCTGGAGAGTGGACTCGCTTTCCCAGACAGATGTATTTTTGCTGCCATGTTTTGAGAGTTGTTTTGGATCTGGTCTTTTTTCTCTCCCTTTGTCTGGAGTGGAGCTAGAGCGTTAGGAGAGATGAGAAGAGAGCGAGTGCTATCTAGCGCTCGAGATCTCTATCTCTCTTCTCCTCTCTCTTCTCGTCTCTTCTCTAGCTATCTGAGCTCTCTCTCTGTATTCTCTCTCTCTCTCTCTCTCTCTCTCTCTCTCTCTATCTCTCCCTCTCACTCCTGTCCGTTTCCACTCTTTCACCCCAGATATTTTGTGAGCCCAGACGTTGGTCTGAGGGCCCAGATTGGTCGCCATGGGGACAGACCATAACAACAGACATAAACAGAGATGTGAGGAGGAGAATGACAGAGAGAGTCTGAGCGATAGAAAAGGAACTGAGGTGAAAGGGCAAATATAAAGGACCAAGGGGCAACACAGGGAGGGAGTTTGACATCAAAATTGGTCCAGGAGTGAAGGGCTGTATGGATTAGATTCAAGTCTGGTGGTCTGAACAAAGAAATCAAAGATTAAAGATGGAATCATGGAGAGAGAGTACTGGATGTACATTTGCTGCTCTACCGCACCAGTGAAAGAGGAATGTTTAATAATCTCTGCCAGACTAATGCAGAATGGCAGGAGGGTGGGGAATAATTTGACACAGGATAGCCTAACTGCATACTTTGAAACAAGCCTTTGAGCTTAAAACAGTGTATTTGAAATAAAAAATATAAATAAAAATGTCCACACAATATTACATACTGCACCAGCAATGTGAGGCTGCAATGACAACAACATCTTTTTAATCAGTAAATATGCCGCAATTTAGTTTTTGGCTACGAGTGGAAGCACTGAGCACACCACTTCCGAGCATTACTCTAGCTGGTTAGGGAGCAAGAAATCCTGTGCTGTGGTCATGTTTAGATGGTAACCCTAGATTTAGAAAACATTTGTGAAATTTTTGCTTGTTCCCTCTTCAAAATATTCTGGTTTGCGGTCATCTAAAGAGAAACCAGGACTTAATTTGTTACAAATTATTTGTAAAAAAAAAAAAAAGAAAAAAGAAAATTGGCAAATCTGACAAAGAAGCTGTAGCTTCTGTCTTGTCTTACGTGGAACATGAACAGCAGCTTTCTGGTTTGGAGCCCTGAAAACACCTGCACTCTCCCTCATGCATCCAGGTACAAATCTCACAAAAGTTCCACAAATTTAAGTTTACCATCTCTGGAAACAACCCTGCGCTGTCTTTAAATTTACATGCAGCTCATTCATACACTGCCCCACTAAACAGTAAATCTAAGCAGATTTTCAGTATGCAGTGTGTTCATTCTGGAAACATGACACAGTTATACTGAAACCAGACAGAATGCAAATTAAATACAGCCAATTTTGTGTGTGCTGTACACTCACTCATAATTCACATAAAGGGCAGTCAGTGGTGAGACATCTCTAGGAAGATTATGGAAAACAAACAAACAAAAAATCTTAGGGAAAAACATTAATGACTGAGATTAAGTCGTACTTTGACATCTGAGGTCTCACAAATTGACAGTATTTAGAGGGGAAATATGATGATTTATTTTGTATGCTAAGTAGTAAAATACTCTGAGAATGAGGATGTAGCATATTATACAGTCAGTATGAATAAGTTTGTGCTGACTTTATTAGAGGACACCTTAATGTCCTGTCTGATGTTGTTTTTCTTCTTTTCTTTTACTTCTCTTTGAGCGTTCACATCAGACCAAAGTCATGAAATGAAAGTTCTTGTGAAGAACTTGCACAGAGATCACAGCTGCTGATGTTCTGCCCGCAGACAGCTGAACTTCACTGGAGCTGAAGAGTCAACCACAATGTCGACGAGGTCCTGCCTCTAATAACGGGCTGTGTGCAGACTGGAGAGGATCTGGTGGTTTGTGTGCTTGTCTAAAGAAGACACCCAGACAGCTCAGCGAGGCAGAAGTCACGTGTGAAGAGCCGGATGATGACAGGACGATGAGTAAAGCCAAAATATACTCTACAGTCTATAAATCAGCTGTGTGTTGATTTAAAGAGTTGAACAAAAGCGAATGAGACTAAACTATGTGGTTGCATGCATTTGTTATCATACTGTATATACAACCCATATATGTATGTTTGCTCCTGGGTTGTGGTTATTAATCAGTCTGAACTAATCCATTCATAGACACAACATAGTAAGCAGCAGGTGTAGACTCTGCCGGTATGAGTAAGCAGTACCCCCCCTTTCCTCTCCTGCAAAGTCTAACAAGAGCCAGAGCTGTGCAGAATGAATGTGAGTATTTACTGTAAGTACCTTAGATCTTTTTCAACCACTCTGGGACACTTTGTTCTGAGAACACCCAGAAATTAAATAATCTCTGGGAGAGATCACTGCTTCTTTGGGGATTCTTTTTTCCTGGACTGAGTGTGTGTGAGCATGTGTGTGTGTGTGTGTGTGTGTGTGTGTGTGTGTGTGTGTGTGTGTGTGTGTGGTGTGTGTGTGTGTGTGTGTGTGTGTGTGTACGTGTGCTTGCTTCTGGATCGTGATTGGTGTTCATTAACCGAAGACACATCTGCAAATAGTTTCCAGTACATCTGCATTAGTACCATCACATGCTCTATCTGAGTGTGTGAGTGTACTATATGTGTCAGTGTGTGTGTCGTGGAAAAGTATTTACTTTACTGGTTTGCAGTAAAGGTATTATGTAAAAGTAGCATTATACTTCAATACCATGTAAAAAATACTCCAATGCAAGTAAAAGCCCTGCATTTATTGCACGATTGATTCATTAATCTGGAAGTGTACAGTATACACTCTACATGTATATAATAGTGTCAAACTATTGTTACTGATGCAGATATATAGTCTGGTAGGTCTATGTTAAGAACGAAGTTAAAAACAAACATGTAACTCTCAAACTGAGTAGAAGCAGCATAAAATCAGAGATTAATATCTCAAAATAATATTAAAGGGGGTGTTTGCACAGAAATATGCATCTGCTCATGGACAAGAGGCTCATGTTTGTGACATTAATGGTTAATGGCCTCGGCTGAGCTGTAACAATAACTAGCTCTGTAGTGCTAGCTGTATCGGGCATCACTTACTTCTCCATAGTGATAGATAGTTGATAATGGATCAACTAATTGTTGAATGAGTGTTTTATCATCTTTCAGCTCATCGTTTTGGTTCCACAGCTCACAGCTTGACTGGTTTTGGTTCATTCTCATTGTTCTCATCTGATAAGACAATCTGCTGGCTGATCTAACCTGCCACGTCATTTAGCGGACAGCCCGATTCCTTAGATGATGGTCTTAACTCAGTAAGCCCTTTGTTATTGAAGCTGTGGTATTGGTATCTCCATAGCCTTTTTAATATCTGATGTAGGGCAGAAGTCCCCATGATGATGAATTATGAGGACAATTTTGAAAATGACTCAAAACAGTAATGACTTCATTCTAAAATTAGCAGTATGAAGAGTAGAGTCATACTAAGCGAGAGTCACACCTGTTTTTTTTTTAAAAAATAAATGATGCATAAATAATACTGGAATAACATTCAGCTTTCTCTTTTCCAACTTGAACAATGACATATAGTGCCATGTACCACCCACTCCACCCAACACTGATCGATGTGAAAATCACTCATGTCCGTGCTTGGATGCCCCTGCCCAATCCCAACATGATGATGACTAATCCCTTACTCATTCATTCAATTATTAGGCCCCACCCATCACTGTTCAATCACATCCTAAATCCTGACCACCCAGTCACACCAACATCATAAACATGAAATCACTGCCTTGATCACGAGTCCACCCCTGCCAGAGTTAGTACACTTCATGGTGTTTTTTCACTGCTGCAGGAAACACATTTCCAAATTGCAGTTATTTCAGCATTCTTTCCCGAGTGAATGTGTTGGTGTGGGTCTGTTAGTAACAGAAAACAGGATCTCTATCGCAAAGTAATGACTAAGTGTTGCCGACCCGTGCAGAGAAAACTGGACTACATTAGGACATAGCAAACACGCCTCAGCAGTTTTAACATGGAACAGATGAGGGTTATTTTGAGGATAAATGTTATGGAAAGCCTATACGTTCCTGGACAAAATGTATAACTGCAGCGAGCTAAAAGCACACTGTGTCTTATCCAATGTGATGGCTAGTTAAACCCCTCTTAAAAACACGTTTGGTACAGGAGGGAGGAAACCTCGTCTACCCAGAAATCACCCAGTGTCTGTGCCAACATAAAAACACAGTGTACCACAACAGCAGTCTTCAGTGGACCTGCTGCCAAATTAGTTTTTCGGTGGAGAGAGAAATCACGAGAGGGGTGTGTAGCGTTTTTCTCTTAGCTCTGTCATTTGCTGAAAACCTGACATATAAAAGCCATACAATAACTAAAACTGACACTAACTGCTATGCAGCACTCAATTTATTGTTCCGAAAAGGCATTTGAGTTTGCATCTGGTCTTTTGATCTATAGGAGTTATGGACCTGCAGCCATCTTGGGATTGTAGGCATCTGAAGACCAAAAGTTGAAAAAGCAGAGCCTAACCCATATAGTAGTATATTTAAAGAAAGAAAATAAACCAACTAGGGTATTTATTTGATTTATGAATTATAAATGTGTAAATTGATTTTGATCATATTGATTTTTGTTCATAGATGCAAAAAGAGCAGATTAATTTAAGTCGGTCCAGTATCGAGCATTTGGAAGCTGAAACCAATAACTCTGACATTGCATGCTCCATTTCAGCCAGACGGAGAAACATAAGCAGGAAATTGGACGAGGAAGTAGAAGTAAACACAGTTGAGGGGTTATACGTGTAGAGTGGGACAGCTCGTTGATTAGCACTGTTGCTTCAGGGTATGAGTCCTTCAGACAGGTAGGGTCTTTAAGCATGCATGTGGTCTTCCAGGAGCTCCTTTTTCCCACAGTCCGAATAGAGGCAGTTTAGGTTCATTAGACACTCTAAATTGGCTCTATTTATTGCATGTGTCAGCCTTGTGATAGGCTGGACGATGTTATAATAGACTCCTGCATTTACAACCTTGAACAAGATTAGAAAATTGATGGATTGAGGACTGTTTAGTACATTCTGTTGTAGAATATGCTCCAGTATTGACTGATTAGGAATAAATAGGACATTTAAAGCCCATTCATATATTTAGAATCCACCTGCCTTGATTTCAGCCACCATATAGTATCAGCTCTACTACTGTAGAGCAGAGTGGAGAGCAGTCATGTTAATCTGCTCTGGTTCCGTCTTCCTCTGCTGACAATCCCTTGTGGTGTGATTGCAGTCAGCTGATGGTTATGTACACAGGGCTAATTGAGCTTTGGTTTGTCTTTTCTGGTTAAAGCGAGTGTTTGATCTCCACTAAGCCTTTGACCACTGTCACGGCTCGCTGCCGGAGGAGATGGAGCCTCTTGGTCAGCAGGACCAGAGGGACTTACTGTACTGTGTAGTACAGTGTGTAGACATATAGGCAAGGTTACTGTACAGCACCTTTTAAAAACAGACAAAAATCAGCGTGTTATAATAGTTGTTGCAAAAAAAATGCCAAAGAAAATTAATAAAGACACAGTTTCAGTGCATCTGTCTGTGTAGAACAAATGCAGTTTCACTGTGTTAAGTATGAATCCAGGCACTACTAGATAGCACATGTAAAGGACATACCGGGTTTATGAATCACTTCAGGGAGAGGAGAAGAGATGAACAGAAACAAAAAGAACAAGAGCATAATTGTGTTAAGCTGTGTAGGCTGTGTGTAAACCCCAAATTCCATTGTACGTGGCTCTGTGACCTCACGGCTGAAACGCTGTTTTGATCCATTCCCTTTGTGGTTTCATATCCCACCAGGAGCATTTCAGAAGTGTTTTGCCCACCTAAACTTTTGTTAACCTGTTCAGATTTTCCTTGATTCATGCACTCTATCAGAAGTGAGTAGGCTTTACAACCAGGAGTCTGCATAAGGTGTTATTTTATTTTGAAATTTGACTCTTCTTCTATATGGTGTTTGTGTGTCTGACTTTCGGTCAGCTCAGTCTGCTCTGTGCTGCTTAACACAGCTGCTCTCAGCATCTGTCAAATACGTCAAAAATAGATAGTGAATGTTCTCTACAGAGCAGGAGTTTAAAGGTAACACTAAAGAGGACTTGCTATCAGTTCTGATTTATCATAATCATGACATTTTTAGGAGCAAGATGGATAGTGTGAACTCTGCAGTGCAGGAAAAATAACATGTATTACTGCTCCTTTTGAACAATTGACAGTGTGTAATGCTGAGGTTTCTTTTGTTGTTGTTGTTATGTTGAGTATGTTTTAGGTCTGTTTCACATCAGGTCTGAGATTTTTTAACCACGTGAAGACCTTTAAAAGTGCCATCACACACAGCAAAATCGGGAGTGTTAATTCAACTCCCACAGTGTTAATTTTAACACTTTTTCTGAGTTTATATAGTTCTCACGGATTTTGAGTTAAAATTACACTTTGGAAAGTGTTAATATTTTAACTCTTTAATAGTGTTAAAATTTGACACCCTTGGTGTTGTTTTATGACACCACATAAGTGCACTTTTAACTCAAAATGGTGTTATTCCCTTTCACTCTGAGTGTTAATATTTAACATACAGTGTTATTTTTTGACACATTAAAGTGTATTTTTAACCCTAAAATTGTGTTATTTCCTTTCACTATGAGTGTTAATTTTAACATGTACAGTGTTATTTTATTAAAGTATATTTTTAACCCTAAAAGCATGTTATTTCCTTTCTCTAGTGTGTTTAACATTCATCGTTTTGTTTTACGATACATTTACTGGCCTAACATACAAGTCACCAAATCTGAAATGTAGTCACCTGCTAGGCTACAGAAAGTTACATAAGTTTAAATGTGTGACCAGCAACAGTGATCAAGTAATAACATCATTCAAACATACATGCATGTCTTTTTTTTATTCAAAAAATAAATAACTTCCCAGCACCACATGAATTAGCACAATAAGATCAGCACAATAAGATCAGGCACAAGTTAAACATTTACAAAGAAAATAATGGCACAATATATTGGCTCTCATCTCCACCATAAGCACTTTGTAAGTCAAAGGGCTTATAAATCACAAGACTATCTGCTTTAACAACATCTTTGTCATTACTTTCAAATACTTTGTAAGCATGAAAATGTTCATTGAAATGGTCAACCACAAGTTTGTTTACAAGGAAGCAGATAACACTGTCAACAACAATAATTTTTTCTATTCTGCAAAACACAGGCATGTCATGTTCAATCTCACTGCAAATTATTAGTCCTGCCCTGTACTCTGTCCCACTGATTGTAACCCAGTTAGTTGCATGGATGTCTTGCGATACAGACTCAACATGCAAAGCTCGAGCCAACACATCTCCATAGTCCTCATTGTCCACATTAATAGATTTCATTGGTCCATACTCAATACATTTTGGATGTGATGTCTCCCAATGACATGCAATAGACATTTGATGTTTTTTTGCAAGAGATTTTGTGATGTTTTTGAAGTTTTTAAGAGTATTTTTGAAAATCCTGTGTTTAGCCTCAAATCTCATGCTCCACATATGTATAAGTGGTCCAATTTTTCGGATACAAGATGGATAGTGTATCATAAAGTGATGTTTCGGGATCAGGTTTCTATCAGGATACAGTGCTTTGAACAACTCATGGTGTTCCATTATCAAATGCTTGAGAAGTACAGTCATGCCAAGTGTAACAGATGGAGAAAATATAATGTTTATTATCTGCAGTAAAAGCAGCAGCAAAAACCAGTTTTGGTTTCCTTCTGGTACAATGTCACCAAAAAGCAGAGGAATGTTTCTTACAAGACAAAGGGTCTGAATGGAATTGAGCCCTATATTATTGCCAATACTGTCCAAGTTAATCCTTGTAGGTCGATTTTTGCGCTCCACATACCCATAGTCAAAGGCATAAATTCTAGACAACAGGTCAGGTTTCGACAAAACATTTTCTGAGAGATATTCCAACAGTAACTTCAGCTCAAACTGAGCCACGCCTTCAAGGATGTCATGCATAATGTCCAAAGAAAAATTATGACTGACATGAAAGAACTGTAGGCTGTTAAGACTCGAGTTCTTTTTTAAACCAAACACAGATAACTTCTGTGGGTCTGACTGCAACTCATTGCAGTGCATTTCAAAAAGTTCCTTTCCACGCAAGATTATCTTGGGGTCATCCTCATTGTAAATAATCTGGGCATCATCTTTTTCTATCAAACATAAACGACAAAAATATCGTCCACTGAAAGACTCTGTAAATCCCAGAATTGCGTGCATACCCAAGTTGTCCCCAGTTATCTGACATATGGTGCCATGGACTTTTTCAGCAGAAAATGGCAAATCAAGGCCACAACTCTCAAGTGTTTTGATGTCATTAATCAGTGGCTCTAGAATAGGATTAAAGCCATATTTTTTCAAATCTTCAGTGTGAAACAATGCAACCAAATGAATATTCATCAAGGCAGAGTTGAACTTTGGTGGCAGATTTCTGAGCACAAAATACAGAGCACCTATTTTGTGAACACCACGTTTGGAACCCAGTGGGTTAGCGGTCTCAAAGTCATCATAGAACAACTGAATTTGTAAAGAATTTTGGTGCTTAGAGAACAACGGATGTGTCTTAGAATAACTTCCATCACAAAAGTCTTCGTATCTGTCAGGTCTTGATATACAAGTTTCCCCAAGCAGTTTACAAATATCAGCATTTCGACACATGAATTTTATCGTTTCCAAAATCGGTATGTAAACGAATGTATCGTTCACTGGGACTTGATCATATGTACCTGTTTGTTTATTTCGCCTTGTATCAAATCGAATTCCTAGAAATTTTTCGACTGGCTCCACAACACCCCATTTCTTGTTGAAATAATTAAATCTTTTACTTTCAGTATTGAAGTTAATAAATGGGTTTTCAAAAGTCTCCAGATCTTTTTCCAATGTAACTCTTACAGGATTATCTCTAGACACAGCAGACAGTACTTGCTGCTTAACCTGAGAGTGCAGTCCACTAGCAAGTTCTTCCAAATCACCAACAACTGATGAAACAACACTATTTGCTATGCCACTTCCTTGTAGTTTCGCAATAATTGAAGCACAAATATTTTCTGTGTTCTCTTTGTTTCTTTGACCTGATCCATTGTCCTCAACACACTCAGACTCTGGGTTTTGCATGCCACTTGTTCCAGCAACTTCTGAGTTATCTTGGAGCATGTGGAAATTAGTTTGAAATGACTCTGGCATTGCTGCATCTCCACTTTGACTATAATCCTTCTCATGAGAACTAATTAAATGTTTTTTGAAACCTGAATATGTTGAAAACTGGCGCCTACAACGATCTTGTGCACAAACTAACTTGAACCTGGTGCTAGGATAAAAACTATGATCAAGTCTTAGATGAGAGATCAAGGACTGGCAGGGATCATGCACAGCCTGACAATGAAACACTTAAACATTTCAGTGCTTCAGTTGAAGACTTTAGCACGAAACTCACGAACTCTGGGAGACTCTTTGTTGTTGCTACATCAATATTGTAGACTGTTGTTTGCACGAAGGTGAAGAGCTGGCCCAGGCACTCATCGTATGACAGGTTGAACACGTAGTGGGATTTAAACAGTTCATCAAACGCACCCAACGAGCTAGTGGCTTGGCAGGGGATGAGCTGTTTGTCCACAACAATGTAGAAAGTGTCAATCCTGTTCCTGGTTCGACCAACAGCAAGGATGTATGGTTGTCTGCCATCTCTTCCCCGAAGGTGTTCATCCAAGCTGCAGCATGACTGAAAACAGAAAGATAACATCAACACCTTACACTGTAAAGTTTTCAACTGCTCACTTGGATCTGTACACCAGAAAAGTTGAGTTATTACAGTAACAAGCCATGACGAAGTGTGTGTCAGTGTCAATGTGAAGACATTCAGTCTAGTCCTTTTGTTTGACTGTGCCTTTCCAAGTCATTTCAAATCGAGTTAATGCATATGAAATACCAGCAACTGGATTAAAAAAAAAAAAGACATGCGTACCTTGTGAAAGTGCAACATTTTGTCCACTGCATCACTGGGGCTTATCTTGGTCCTTTTCCGTCCAGCTGTGGGTGGTAGGAGATGGAGAAGGAGCAGCAGAGAAGCCATGTCACTGTCCCAGGCTATCAGGAGGTAAATTAGGTGAAACAAAACATTAGTATCAAGTTAGAATGCACAAATATTAATAAAATAAAAATCAAATCATGTCAATTAGCTTACTGGTGTCATCGTTCTCTGTCAGTTTCTCAGCAGCTTTTAGAAGTCGGCACACCTCAACTGACTGAGTCAGGTGTCTGGCCTCATTGATAACCTTGGGCCTGAAAGTTGTGTCCCACTTCTCAAGCATCTTGGAGGCTGTTTCAGCTCCAAACAGCAGAAGGAAGTCTTGATTCAGCTGTTGATCATATAAGCATATAAATACACAAATTCAAAAAGGTTAGAGTATTGTACTTACATTCAAGCAAAAAACCATAAGTGTAAATAAATTAAATGGACAACTCACCAGCCCTTTAACATCTAAAAACGTGGAAATGTTTTAAAGACATCTGTGGTTCTCTGTGGGTCATGCACTAGGTCTTGGCGATATTGAAAGGTCATCTTCATCTTCTGAAACACACTTGCTTCATCCTGAGAGTGAATGAGAAATGATATGGCTTCCCTGCTGGCATCTCCATCAAGTTGCTCAGGCAAAGTGGCTGCCAGTCTTCTGCGCTTTGGTCCTTGTGCTTGAGCCACTGTAGCTGTCTGGTCTTTTTACTGTATTCCTGGACATAGTCTTAAGGCGCCATGCTAAATATCCAGTGCCTTTCTCCGCATCATAGAAGTGCTCCTGTTAAGATATTTATAAATCATTACAAAAGCCTCATCATTTATTGATTTTACAAAAAGAAAAGTAGTACAGTATTAATAAAAGGATAATCACTTTAAAATAGGTTTGACATTTTCTAATTCATGTGTCCTATTGACTGAACTCATTCCGATTGCAAGACAGAGCAGAGTGGAACTTTGTAGCAATAGTTGAAAGTGTAACTCAAGTTTAAACTTTTTTTTTTAAGACTTAGGTGGTGTCAATCATTTTTACAAACACCAGAAGTTAAGAATGTCAACACTATTTTGATAAACTGTCATCAGCAATCATTTGAATTAAAATCCCAAAACCACTGTCCGTAAAACCGGTGGTGGAAGTAATCTCTTTTTTCTTCTTTAGGGAAGTAATCTCTTTTTTTACATACACACAACACATACAACACACAACTTACATAGCCCTTTGGGGAAAAGGGATCCTTTAGTAAAGGGAAGAGCGTTATAATTCCCAGGGCATACTTCTCCTTATGTTTACGGGAAGGCATCCTCCTTTAGAAAAACATTCCAAATCAGTCACCTACTTGCTATGTTAATTCAATGCAATGTATTTTGAAAATCCATTATAATCTTTCTTAATATAATTTTTACAATCTAACAATTCACTTGCACTCACCCATGGCTCTCAGTCATATGGCTAGCCAATATGTTGACAAGCTGTCTCCGGGTGCGGTGAGTGAGTGACTTTTCTGCCTTGTACTCTTCGATGACATCCTCACCCCCAGGTTTGCAAAGCAAGGCATTTTTTACCATCTATTCATGTGAGAGAAAACAAAGTTTTCAGTGTACAAATCAGTCTTTCAGGATAACTCATTTTAACAATATACCACAAGATTAAGAGTAAAAGTTAAAACCACTGGATCAGGAGGGTTTCTTACACAAAAATGGATCAGCAATTTCAGCAAAAAAAAAAAAACTAAACCAATTGTTTAGCTGATTATGCAAGCACAATATGATTTGTGATGAAGCAATCTTGTTTCTTATCTAAGTACAGAGCTATTAGCAAAACCTAATCATTCTAAATGTCACAAATACTCTGATGAGAAACTGATTTAGTATGACACTTGATGATCAACAATGTAAATTACATCTGCTGCCCTTCAGTACCTCTTTTGCAGCTCTGACTCAGAAACCTCTCTGGTTGGCCTGGGTATGACTTGGCTGGATGTACGTCTGCCTATGGGAGTCCCATGTTCTATTCGACTGGAGTGGTCATTGTCACTTGAAGAAAGTGATGTGTTGGTATCTGTGAGGGATGTGGAATGATCTAAAGGAGAAAAGTCTAAAAGAAATAACATAACTGTGACATGCCTGAAATCTAGCATTTGGTGGTTTCCCAGACACTGGTCAAACAAAGCTGTTTTTTGCAATTAGATACAGATCTTTCTATTAATATTTTTGATAATCTACTTTGTTGTAGTAGTCAAGGCAGATACATGACATCTCAACTGATATTTGTGAAGCAGAAAAGCTTGAACATTGATTACAACTGATTTTATACTGTATACCTTCCTCTGAAATTCCATCTTGTGTTGTTGGACTTGGACCAGGATCAATCTGTATCTCAAGAATGATGTCTTGCTCCGGTGTCTGAGCTGGGTAGTAAGGGTTAATAGATTTCATGTGATCAGAATCAAGTTACAAAAAAAACTACTAAAATATGAGATGAAGAAAGATACAGTTAGATTATAAAGCATTATTGATTCATGGATAACAGAGAAATGTACCTACCTGCATCAGGAATTCTGTCACGTACTGTCAGGCATAAATCCGGACTGGCCTCTATCAGTTCAGAAAAGATGTCTTCCTCGACTACTGTGTTGGTTTCATCAAAAGCATCAAGTTCGGTAGCATCAGGAAGCCCAAACTTGTATTTGACTGTAAGATAACCATGAAAACAGATCTAAAATTGATACCCAAATTGAAAACCAAAATAGCCATCCTAAATTCATAAATCCTTGTGTTTATTTGTTATGAAGGTAACTTAAGATGGCCACTCACCTTGAGCAATGAAATCCAAAAACGTGAACCCTGACAGTAATCGGATGTACTTCTTGGTATTCTGGTACTTCACCTTGAGCAACATTGCCACGTCTAGACTGCACCTTGTAGAATAAGTGGAGAAATGTGACTGTTAAACAGACTTTATCAGGTTTTAATTTTTGAGACTGAGATGAGCGTAGTCCCTGTGGGAAATTGATGCAACAAACAGTAGCCTACTCAAGCAAAACAAACATTGTCTCTTGTGAAGTGTAAAATGTTTTAACATCCAAAATGGAGCAGGGCATTTGTCAAGATGTCCGCTCTGACTCATTCTTTACTTTACTGATTTAGTTTAGAATCGCCACATCTCATCATCTTTACATTGACTATATAGCTTAAACAATAAATAGAGGGCTCTTGGAAAAGAACAGAGCCCTTAAATCCGACTCCCTTCAAAGAGCCCTAAATCTCATCTCATCTGCCTGGTGCATGTGCCTTGCCTTGGCTTGCCTGACTCAAACGGTATATTTTCAGTGAGTGTGAACACGATAACAATGTGTAACTTGGTTGTGTGTTTGTGTTGAGCGATAGCCGAGTGAGTGATGTCGGCCTGATTAAACAAAACCACCACGCCGCCGCCGCCACCCCCCCTCCCCCACATTGTTGCGCAGTTTTACGTTTGATAAAACACTCACCTTAACGTTAGTTAATCGACCTCAAGTCACCTTAACACATTTAAAAACATTTATTTTAGCTTAGCACTTGATATTTGGCCGGATATTAGTTACCACTGGATAACTTTGAGCCAGGCCAAGTAATTAACGTGTGCTGGCGAGTCAACCAGTTTCAATGACAATTCAGTTGCTTTACACCCCATGATATGTTATTATCACAACTTCATACATCGATTACCATCCTGTAGACGTAAATATATTCGGTGCTTACCTTCTTTAAGCCATAATCCCCAACCCACACAAGTTTTTTCTTTTCCGTCTTCTCCTTTCTCCAACCGGCGTCGAGTGAAAAAGGCGCGCTGCGCACGTCCAACCGGATGTTGTGATCAACTCCGCCAGGAGTGAACGTAACTCAGTCACAGGTGTAAACAATTAACTCGCTTAATTGACAAAGCTCGCAGAGCTTTTTTATCACTGCAAGTGTTAAAACAACACCAAAATCAACACCCACCAACTCAAAATTATTAACACTGAAAAAACAACACTACAGATTGCTGTGTGGGGTGACCATGATGTGGGTGTATCTGAGAAAGGGCCACAGCCAAGACCAGAGCAAAATAACCATGATGTCATGAGATTCCGGTCTAGATTCTAAAATTCCACATTCTAAATTCCAACTTCTAAATTCGACATTCTAAATTCCAAATTCTGAATTCCACATTCTAAAAGATTGAAGCAAAAGAACAAGTTTTGGCTCTGGGGTGACCATGATGTGTGGTGTATATGAGAAAGGGCCACAGCCAAGACCAGAGAAAAAGAACCATGGTGTCATCAGATTCCGGTTCTAAATTCTAATTCCACATTCTAAATTCTACATTCTAGATTCCACATTCTACTTTCTAAAGGATCGAAGCAAAAGAACAAGTTTTGGCTCTGTGGTGACCATGATGTGTGGGTGTATCTGAGAAAGGGCCACAGCCAAGACCAGAGCAAAAGAACCATGATGTCATCAGATACGGTTCTAGTTCTAAATTCCACATTCTAAATTCACATTCTAAAGTCCAATTCTGAATTCTACAGTATAAAGATTGAGCAAAAGAACAAGTTTTGGCTCTGGGGTGACCATGATATGTGGTGTATCTTAGAAAGGGCCACAACCAAGACCAGAGCAAAAGAACCATGATGTCATCAGATTCGGTTCTAAATTCTAAATTCCACATTCTAAATTCCACATTCTAAATTCCACATTCTAAATTCTAAATTCAACATTCTAAATTCCACATTCTAAGTTCTACATTCTACATTCTAAAGATCAGAGCAAAATAACAAGTTTTGCCTCTGGGTGACCATGATGCGTGGTGTATCTGAGAAAGGGCCAAGCCAAGAGCCGAGCAAAAGAACCATGATGTCATCAGATTCCAGTTCTAAATTCTAATTCCACATTCTAAATTCCACATTCTAAATTCCACATTCTAAATTCTACATTCTAAAGATCAAAGCAAAGAAACAAGTTTTACTGGGTTGACCATGATGTGTGGTGTATCTGAGAAAGGGCCACAGCAAAGATCAGAACCAAAGAACCATGATGTCATCAGATTCCGGTTCTAAATTGTACATTCTAAATTCCACATTCTAAATTCTACATTCTAAAAGATCAAAGCAAAAGAACAAGTTTTGCCTCTGGGGTGACCATGATGTGTGGTGTATCTTAGAAAGGGCCACAGCAAAGATCAGACCCAAAGAACCCATGATGTCATCAGATTCCGGTCTAAATTCTAAATTCCACATTCTAAATTCTACTTTCTAAATTCCACATTCTACATTCTACTTCTAAAAGATCGAAGCAAAAAAACAAGTTTTGGCTCTGGGGTGACCATGATGTGTGGTGTATCGAGACAGGGCCACAGCCAAGACCGGAGCAAAGAACCATGATGTCATCGATTCGGGTTCAGATTAAATTCCACATTCAAAGTCCACATTCTAAAGTCCACATTCAAATTACACATTCTAAATTCCAAATTCTGAATTCTACATTCTAAAAGATTGAAGCAAAAGAACAGTTTGGCTCTGTTGGTGACCATGATGTGTGGTGTATCTGAGACAGGGCCACAGCCAAGACCCGAGCAAAAGAACTGATGTCATCAGATTCGGGTTCTAGATTCTAAATTCCACATTCTAAATTCACACATTCTAAATTCCACATCTAAATTCCACATTCTAAATTCCAGGCGGGCAAAACCATGATGTCATCAGATTCTGGTTCTAAATTCCACATTCTACATTCTAAATTCACATTCTAAAGATCGAAGCCAAAAAACAAGTTTCGGCTCTGGGGTGACCATGATGTGTGGTGTACTGAAAAGGCCACAGCCAAGAGCAGAGCAAAGAACCATGATGTCATCAGATTCGGGTTCTAGATTCTAAATTCCACATTCTAAATTCACATTCTACATTCTAAAAGATCAAAGAAAAGAAACAAGTTTTGCCTCTGGGGTGACATGATGTGTGGTGTATCTGAGAAAGGGCCACAGCCAGGACCCGAGCAAAAAAACCATGATGTCATCAGATTCTTGTTCTAAATTCTAAATTCCACATTCTAAATTCCACATTCTAAAATTCTACTTCTAAAAGATCAAAGCAAAAGAACAAGTTTTGCCTCTGGGTTGACCATGATGTGTGGTGTATCTCAGAAAGGGCCCACAGCAAAGATCAGACCCAAAGAACCATGATGTCATCAGATTCCGGTTCTAAATTCTAAATTCAACATTCTAAATTCCACATTCTACATTCTAAAATATTGAAGAAATAAACAAGTTTTGGCTCTGCGGTTGACCAGATGCGTGGTGTACCCGAGGCAGGGCCACAGCAAAGATCAGACCCAAAGAACCATGATTCATCAGATACCGGTTTCTAAATCTAAATTCAACATTCTAAATTCAACATTCTAAATTCCACATTCTAAATTTTACATTCTAAATTCTAAATTCCACATCTCAATTCTACATTCTAAAAGATCAAAGCAAAGAACAAGTTTTGCTCTGGGGTGAGCATGATGTCTGGTGGACACAAGCCGGGCCACAGCCAAGACCAGCAAAAGAACCATGATGTCATCAGATTCCGGTTCTAAATTCCTAAATTCCACATTACTTCTAATTCTACATTCTAAAAGATTAAAGCCAAAAAAAAAGTGTTTTCGGCTCTGGGGGACCATGATGTGGGTGTTCTGAGCAAGGGCCACAGCCCAAGACCAGAGCAAAAGAACCATGAGTCATCAGATTCCGGTTAGTTCTAAATCACATTCTAAATTTCCACATTAACATTCACATCTAAATTCTAAAGTACATTCTAAATTCTACATTCTAAAAGATCAAAGCAAAATAACAAGTTTGCCTCTGGGGTGACCATGATGTGTGGTGTATCAGAGAAAGGGCCACAGCCAAGACCACAGCAAAAGAACCATAATGTTCAGATTCCGGTTCTAGATTCTAAATTCCACTTTCTAAATTCCACATTCTGAATTTACATTCTAAATCTCCCATTCCAATTTAATACTCAATTCAAAACTCTACATTCTAAAAGATCGAAGCAAAAAAACAAGTTTTGGCTCTGGGGTGACCATGATGTGTGGTGTATCTGAGAAAGGGCCACAGCCAAGACCAGAGCAAATGCACCATTGATGTCATGACATTCCAGTTTCTAAATTCCTAAAATTCCACATTCTACATTCTAAATCAGATTCTACATTCAAAAGATCGAAGCCAAAAAAACAAGTTTCGGCTCTAGGGTGACCATGATGTGTGGTGTATGTGAGAAAGGGCCACAGCCAAGACCAGAGCAAAATAACCATGATGTCATGAGATTCCGGTTTAGATTCAAATTCACATTCTAAATTCCACATTCTAAATTCCACATTCTAAATTCCAAATTCGGAATTCCACATTCTAAAAGATTGAAGAAAAAGAACAAGTTTTGCTCTGGGGTGACCATGATGTGTGGATATCTGAGAAAGGGCCACAGCCAAGACCAGAGCAAAAGAACATGATGATGCAGATTCTGGTTCTAGATTCTAAATTCCACATTCTAAATTCCACATTCTAAAGTCAAATTCTGAATTTCTACATTCTAAAAGATCAAAGCAAAATAAAACAAGTTTTGCCTCTGGGGTGACCATGATGTGTGGTGTATCTGAGAAGGGCCACAGCCAAGACCCGAGCAAAAGAACCATGATGTCATCAGATTCCAGTTCTAAATTCTATTCCACATTCTAAATTCCACATTCTAAATTCTACATTCCACATTCTAAATTTACATTCTAAAAGATCAAAGCAAAAGAACAAGTTTGCCTCTGGGTTGACCATGATGTGTGGCGTATCTGCGAAAGGGCCACAGCAAAGATCAGAACCAAAGAACCATGATGTCATCAGATTCCGGTTCTAAATTGTACATTCTAAATTCCACATTCTAAATTCTACATTCTAAAAGATCAAAGCAAAAGAACAAGTTTTGCCTCTGGGGTGACCATGATGTGTGGGTATCTTAGAAGGGCCACAGCAAAGATCAGACCCAAAGAACCATGATGTCATCAGATTCGGTTCTAAATTCTAAATTCCACATTCTAAATCACATTCTAATTCTATTCTAAAATTCCCCATTCCACATTCTACATACTCAATTCAAAATTCTACATTCTAAAAGATCGAAGCAAAAAACAAGTTTTGGCTCTGTGTTGACCATGATGTGTGGTGTATCTGAGAAAGGGCCACAGCCAAGACCCGAGCAAAAGAACCATGATGTCATCAGATTCGGGTTCTAGATTCTAAATTCCACATTCTAGAGTCCACTTCTAAATTCCACATTCTAAATTACACATTTCTAAATTCCAATTCTGAATTCTACATTCTAAAAGATTGAAGCAAAAGAACAGTTTTGGCTCTGGGGTGACATGATGTGTGGTGTACCCGGGGCAGTGCCACAGCCAAGACCAGAGCAAAAGAACCATGATGTCATCAGATTCCGGTTCTAAATTCCTAAATTCACATTTACATTCTAATTTCTACATTCTAAAAGATCGAGCCAAAAAACAAGTTTCGGCTCTGGGTGACCATGATGTGTGGTGTATCTGAGAAAGGGCCACAGCCAAGAGCAGAGCAAAAGAACCATAATGTCACAGTCCGGTTCTAAATTCTGAATCCTACATTCTACATTCTAGATTCCACATTCTACATTTTAAAGGATCGAAGCAAAAGAACAAGTTTGGCTCTGTGGTGACCATGATGTCTGGTGTACCCAAGCGGGCCACAGCCAAGCAACAGCAAAAGACCATGATGTCATCAGATTCCGGTTCTAAATTCCTAAATTCCACATTCTACATTCTAAATTCAAAATTCTCATTCTAAATTCCAAATTCTGAATTCTACAGTCAAAAGATTGAAGCAAAGAACAAGTTTTGGGCTGGTGGTGACCATGATATGGGTGTATCTGAGAAAGGGCCACAGCCAAGACCAGAGCAAAAGAACCATGATTCATCAGATTCGGATTTAAATTCTGAATT
>CM014091.1:53112-82158 GCA_004119915.2 Collichthys lucidus
TTTTTTCCTCCTGGCGTTTCTGTTGTCTCAGCATTATTCTTGTGAAACCTAGTTTTCACTTTTTGTGCTGCAACAATTCTTCAAATGAAACGACTTCAGAAGTTTAGAGAACATTGTATGCACGGTGAAAAAGATCAGCCCATTGATACATAATGTAACGTGATGAAGGGGAAATAAGTCGACTGCTTTTTTTTAAGGTGCTTATGAATAAAAGATTAAGAGTCTCTGCTCTGACACTTCAAACAATATCATCTGCTGTTTGTCCATCCGCCTGAGGGGAAACATCACCACTTCCAACGCAGGCTGTAAGGGAAGGTTACCCTGCTGTTCAGCAGTTTGCTGGCTCCAGTGCATCACTCTGGTGGTATACGCAGAAATTCCTGACTTTTTTAATTGTGTTGTGCTGCAGTTCTCTCCTTGGCTTTCACAGGAATTAGCACTCTTGGAGAAACACAGCAAAAGTCTGAGGGAGAAGCGCTGTATTTAGTTAGACTGCTCTTTCATGGTGGTTGTTGGAATCAGTGTTAAGGCTTACAGAGGAACATGTTTGGGGGTGTGTTTGTTTAACTGACAGATCTGTCATCCTATTGCAGTCAGCTGAGGTGGTTATGCCTCTCGTCCTCACTCCATTCAGCCTCGTCTTACACCAAATATAGATTCTGTGGCTTCACTGAGTACCAGTACAAATTCAGACTTCAAAACATGTCTATAGAAACATTTGAGTGACATCAAAGACACTTTATGGACTGTGCAGTGGTGTTTCAGTAGTCCTATATTTACACATGGAGGCCCTGCAGTACAGCACAGCTGCCCATTAAAACACAAGCCAAAGACAATTCTGGGCATATCTGGAACTTTATGGTCCTCCATGGCCGGTGCCACGGCACACGTTGATGCTGTCTCTTGATTCAGCCCATTAAGGACAACACTGTACAGATGCTTAGTGGAAAAGATTAGGGCTATTTCCGTGGCTGCTGGCAGATGGCGGTGCCTTTTCACTCCATTTAACACTGCTGCGTTTTAGCTCTTCCTCAATGATTTCACCACTTTTACTCATTTCAGCAAAACACTGTTTGCGAGATTCATCACTGGATTCAAAGATTTGTGTTTGGTGTCCTTGACAGTGCTGAAGTCCTCCACCATGATGGTCTGATTTGAGCTCATATAACACAGACAATTAATATTTCACCAGGCCAACATGGATGACGGTTTCAGTTTATCTGTTGATCGGTCTCACAGTTTGTCAGTCAGTTGTTCACAAAGTCCTCACCAGAAGAGTGAGAGTTTTTTTGTTGTTGAAATTATTAAAAAGGACTTTATTCTTACCTGATAAAGGACTTCTTGTGGCTTAGCAGTTATTTCAGCAAAGCTGAGGCAGACTGCAATCTTTCCCTAACCTTAGCTAAACAGTATTTCCAAGTGTTCCACCACTTTGTGCCAGACTGAAATATCTGCAGCAGGGTCAGCAGTTATGTTCAACCTGTTTCTTCACCATTGTTCACTGGTGGGGGCAGGCGCTGTGGAGACGCAGGTCTGTATGCTGTTGTTTGTTTGTGTGTTTTATTTTTCAGTATTTAATTTCTCTTGAGAATCAAAAGATTTTTATTCTTACATATTCATTATTCATTCATTTTAAAGCAGCATATGTCCGCGCTCGTAAGGCATATAATGACTCGTATATATTTTATGTTGCACTATAAAACTAAGCATCCACACATGACCTGCTTCATCTATGGTTGAAGTAGGTCGACTGTTGGAGCATGTCATCAGCATAGCATGCCTGTTGGACTATCATCTATTTGTTTGATAGGCACAAATCATTCATCATGATCATGAGGTGAGGTTATATTGTCAAATATGAGGATGGCTGGTCACATATGATTACAAGGTCATATTTATCAGGACTTACATGAGCCTTGTATGAGTTTACAGTATGCAGAGGTTTAGACGAAAACTAAAAAACGAAAAACAAAGCTGATAACAGACAGCTATGCTACAAACATATGATGATCTTTTAGAATAAGATGCATTACTGTGGATTAAACTAGCTAACCGGATATAAAGTAAGCAAAATAGCAAAATGCAACTTACACATTAAAGATCCAGTGTATCAGGTTTAGGTACACAATATAATGTTCATAACCCTGTTTATTAGAGTATAATCACCTGAAAGTAAGAATTGTTTTGATTTTGTTACCTTAGAATAAGACTTTTATCTACAGTAAGACGTCAAGAGTCATGTTTAACCACCACATTTCTACAGTTGCGCAGAAGGGACAAACTAACACTAGTTAGTTAGTCATTTTTTTAGCGCCTGTTACCGCTTCTGCAGTAGGTGAGGTGAGGGTGTTGTAATCAGTAACTACACTGTAAGATGCCCCAAATCCTACACACTGGTCCTTGAATGCAGCAGTAAAACTAATCCAAAAACATCATGAATAATAGTGAAACTGATATGGTTCATTCTACTGCACAAAGAGTGCTTTGGGTTTTCACAATTTAAGTATATTTACATTTTTTACTCCAGAGAGGTTTTTAATATTTTGACTTCAGTATTTACACAGTCAGGTATTAATATTTTTACTTAAGTAAAGGGTCATTTAGCACTGTGCACAAGAAATATCACAATCTGTATACCATGTTACTGACTGTGTGTGTGTTTCTCTGTGGATATTTAGGTTACTGACTCTAACAATGGAAACACAGAACAACATACAATACAAAATCATAATGACAATAATAAGTACTGTGTGTACATTCCCCTTTCTGTTTTGCTGCTAGTAAGACCAAGACTTCTGTTTTGTTTTGTCCCAAATGAGTCAGTCCTCCTGCCTGAGTATGTTGAAGCTTGTTAGTTTATTGTGTGTTCCACATTAACGTGACATTAACGCACCGTGTCTCTACTTTCTGTTGCTGTTTTTGTCCTTGTGAAAACTATATGAACCCCAGTGTGCTGCTGTCACTTTGAAATATAGCCTTATGCTTCGCTGCACATTGAATATCATACCAAAGAGCCAAATCCCAATCCATTCTCTGGACAGATAACACGCAGCCGATCCAATCCACACATTTTATTTATTTATTTATTTAGTTCGTTTTTTTATAATGCTTATCTTGATGGAGAGTTGTGCTCGCCTTGGGTACGATGGCAATAAGTATTCCATCATTAGAGAAATGGCAGCGTGTTTATTGGTGTGCTGGTGATGGATTGTTGTTGAGGCAGTAGGGTGGCTCCTCAGGTGATAGATTATGATAATGAATGATTTAACTACGATCTCACGGTTTGTTTCTCCTGCAGTTATGAACTAATAATGCATCATGATTAAACAGAGACTCACACACACACACACACACACACACACACACACACACTGGAGAGTCTGCAGAGCATTTTCTCTTCAGTGAAAGAACCATACATTGTGATTGACGATGTATATTATCAGCTAGTTGTTTTACTCATGTGAGTGTGTTTTAGTGGTGAGCAGGGTTCTTTTGTCCTGCAGATGATGGTCGGTGAAGAATGGCCATTGGAGTATTTCCAACATTGAAAAGATATTGTATTATCCTGGAGAGTCGAAACAACGAGACGCTGCATTGAAAAAATTATAAAGTACAAAAAGTCAAAAGTACAAGACTGTATACTACTTAAGTTCGGGAGGGAAGCCAAGTTCAAGCGTGCACTGCAGTAGGAGGCATCCAATCGCTGAGCTTAAATATCTGTTGCTCTGCAGCTAATGACAGGTTGAAGTTAGACATTAATGGGCCACTGCGCTGATTTGAACATCAGTTTGCTCTTCATGATGATTACTAATCAGCCTGTGGAAAGCGTTGAGGGGATCTGAACGTGCTCTGTCGAGGCTGTTACCACAGAAAACCTGCGATACAAGAAATGTTTTCCTGTGTTTTCTCCATGGCAACAGTGAATTGTATTTACGGATATTGTAGTATTTACAGACCTTAGAAGCTACATTAACCTATAGCCTGGACATGACCCTGTAGTGTTGATGTGTTTCTTTGTTGAGGAACATTCAGGGTAAAATGCCACGATTTCTGCAGTGATATTTCAGTTGTGAAATGCGATATATCTGTAATATATGTAAAAGATTACACATGGTCAAGCTCTCCCGACACTTCCCTCAAACAAACCTTATGCTGTATGTGTGTTATATAAAGTCTTAAGGATATAATATAACACTTTTCTTTCTTTCTGCCACACATATCTCTAGGATCACTAAACGCAGATTACCCACACAGACCACACTTTATATTAATCTAACCTCTAGCCCTGCACCTTTATCATTATATTATCAGATACAACATCATAACTGCTTCCTGTTTCTGTCTGTATATCTGTCCATTATGCTAATAGTATTTGTCTTCTCTATTACTTTGTGTTCTCGCTCTCTTTTATCACACTTTTACAGTAATAACTGTGTTGTGTTGTTGTCAGTTGCCCCAACAGCACCTTTTACTTTGAGCCCGTCTAACATCATAACACACTATTATGTATTTAAAAACAGCTGTAAGGACATTTGAAGTGTTTATTGCGGAACAGTAGTAACTTGTTGGCAAATATAACTTTTCATATGAAGATACTTTACTATATTGTCATTCCTTATCTGTTCATGCAGCCAGCCTCGTCTAACAAAACCTATTTTAGCAAAAAACAGATTCCTTTAGAATGAGTGACATCTATTTTCAAAGCCGCTGGGATGCTGTTAATGATAAAAGTGATGTTGTTGCTTCTATATTTTTTTTTTCCACTGTCACATTATCTGCTGGTGGATTTTGTTGTCTCTTTTTATTTTCAGTCTTTACTTTCCAGCTTTCTCTCTCGTCTCGTAGTTAATTGGTGCGGTCACACCTTAAACTGCAGGGTTCCTTTCAATACATTTACCCAGATGGACAGATGGACTTCTCTCAGTCACTTATCATAGTTGGATGAGCTCTGTCTGGCAAGCAGATGTCTGTCAACAAGCCAAACGTTCACCACTGATCACGCTGAGCCTGTTTGACTTGTAAGAAGAATGGTGACGTATGCCTCCTTTTCCTTTTTGAAGTGTGCAGGAGTAGAAATGTGGCCAATTATTGACTGGATCTACATAATTTAAGATGAAAACTGGCCATTTTGAAGGCAGCATACAGTATTACTATTGTCTGTCTGAATAACCTCCACTTCACTTTTCCTCGAATATTAAAAATGCAAATGGAGCCGGGCTGTTTCATTTGAAGCCAAACAGAAAAAAAAAAGCTTCTTTAAAGAACGGTTTGATGTTTGAATTTAAGAGCTGACTGAAGAGAATGAAAGTGTGATTCTTTCCTTCTTTCTATTACTGTGCACTCACACTAACCAGGCGAGGGGCTTTCAGAAGTGTGTTTTGATATACATGAGTAAACACACATTTCCCATGCTAATTTTCTGCACTGCAGTTCATCTCTCACCCGCTGAGTGCAGGAATACTAAACTGTTGACCCGGTGACTCCAGATGCCAGACAGGGCTCGTCCCTGATTGGACTCCATGGTGCTTCAATCAGCTTAATTGGCCGAGACTATAGTATCAGTGAGAGGAGAGAAATGAGAGGGGAATGCTGGAATTGGAATCAAATTGAAGGCTGGGTCGCGTACGCCTCATTATTCGCTGATTGACATGTCTGCAGGGGGGGAGGCTGCAGAACTGGCACATCTCAGAGGGAAAACAAAACAAGTTTAATGTAGCTCTGACTTTAGGAACATATTAAGATTTAGGATTTTTTATTTTTGAAAGCTCATACAGACAGCAGAGGATACACTTTATGCAGTATGAATATTAAAAATTATGTTTGTAAGCTCCGTAGGCATGCTGGGGAGCTGTGTTTAATTTCAATAGTAAGATAATTGGCTGTGAAAATGTAAATTTAAACCAGTTCAATCTTTATTCATATGATGCATCAGCAAAAGTGCATTCATGCATTTTCATGAGTGTTTTCTTTTTTTCTTTTTATGAATGAATTTGCTAGTTGCTGTTTTTGTCAGTGAAGTCCTGCAGGCTTCAGGGCTGCTGCTTTTAAAATACTTTCATGGTTTTAAACAAATGCAAATCATGCAAAACATGTTTGCCAGTGTCCTTAAATGAACACCGTATCCCACAATCCCAAAGCCGTCTGAGCTTAAACATTACCAGCTCAACAGACTTAAGAATGAACAGGGTGTAGACATGTTGAGACAACAGTGATTACTCCTACCGAGCTGTTAAAGTGTGTGATGCACTATGTGGCATCCTCTGAGTGTGTCCCTTTCTCCTCCTCTTCTCTGGGTGTGGTTTCTCTGTTTGCAGGTGTTTTCTATTACATTACTTTGGATTAGAGTATTTATGCCACTGCAGCCAGATGCTCACTCTCTTCTCTAAACTCTCTCCGGCTCTGCCCCGTTCTGGGCTCCTCTGTCCCCAGTCAGGGGTTGGTTTGGTTTGGTTTAGTTTAGTTTGATGCTTTAGGTTGTCGTGGGTGGCTTTTGTTTCACACTATCAACACTTGCACGCTCACACTTCTCACTCATGCTCACCCTACACCACTAATACCACTGCTCCTACACACTCCAAAACTCCAAATCCTTTATGATTGTTTAATTGGGCTAATTTGGTTTAATTTGATTTAATAATGAATTGTTTATTTTTTCTTTTTGCCATGACTCTCAGAGCCAGGTCATGATAATTGACATTAGAATGGGCTGTGAGCAGGGGCGGACTGGAACAAAAAATCGGCCCTGGCATTTCGGACCAGACCGGCCCACAACATTTGATAACACACCTTTTCCTTTTATTGCAAAAGTAAGGGTCACTTACTTTTGCAATATTATTTATATCATGTTACTACTTCTGAAGTATTATTTATATCTTGGTTACTACTTTTACAATATGATTTATTACATGGTCACTTACATTGCAACATTTTCATATGATGGTCACTTTACCTTACAATTCTTTTTATATCATGCCACTTTACCACAAATGCATTTTGCACATGTTGTTTGCCAGATGTCTGTTTGTTTTTGTTTATTGTGTAGGTTATAAGATACTTCTGTCTGTTCGTGGTGTTGTTGCTAATTTTTTCTACTTTCATTTCTGTAGTGTGTACTGCACTTTTCTTTTTGCTGCTGTGATAAGTACATTTTCTCTGCTGTGGGATGAATAAAGTATAATCCAATCTAGATGTTAGTTATTTTAGTTTATGTTTCTCTCGATAATTGCATGTTGCTCTAAAGTTTAACTTATGTCTGGAAAAGAACGCATCATTGTAATCAGAGCACAAGGTCAGAGATCAGTGGAATATATATCTTATATATGAATAACATCTTGAACGTCTTAATAGACATCAGGACAGTAATAAGCACTCCTCATAGTAGGAAAAGTTTAACTAAGCACATAAATGAGGGCTCAGTGCCATTTAAGATTTGTCTTAAAGCTAATCAGTTAGCCAGCATTAGTTATAATGTTTGAAAAGTCAAGATGTCTGCTGTGTGAACCATATGTCTAGACATGTTAATGCAGAAATGTTATATTTTATATCTTTAAAAAGTGACATTTCATGACAGATAGCAGCACATCTTACTGTCTTACAGTATTTTACCAATGAATATCTTTATACACAACGCAGAAAAATGAGTGGTTATAAAGTTATATTTGAATTTTTTTTTATATAATTTTTTTTTTTTTTTGATTGAACATTTAATGTCTTTGTGGGGGAAACCTGAGCACCAGGAGAAAACCCACGCAGACACTGGGGAGGGTGGGGGGTGGGGGGAGTTGGAGGGTGGTCGGGGGCGGGGGGGACAGGGGTAGAGGGGTAGAGGGGTAGAGGGGGGTAGGGGGGTAGAGGGGTAGAGGGGTGAAGGGGGAAGGAGGGGAAAGCTACTGTTGTGCGACCTGAGTCGAACAACAAGGAGCCTCGTCCACCTCAGCTTGGCTGTCACAGCTTTTCTTTTTTTGGGGTACAGCTCAGAAATCCCTTCTTCTTCTTCTCCTCCTCTGTTTGTGTCCCTGATGTGACATCTGTTTCTTTATGACTCCTCTTCGAGTGCTCTTCTTTTTGGAGGAGGAAGTTCTTCTCCTCCTCCACTAGTTTAGATGTCTTCTCCGAGTCCTGTTGTTTCTGGATCAACTGCTCTTTGAATTTCTTCTCCAGGGCGTTGTATTCTTCCTGCCAAGTTTTGTAGCTTTGGAGAAATTCAACTCTGCAGCTCCGCAGCTCACTTGTTGTCTCTGTGAGCTTCTGGGAGAGTCGATCAATCTCTTGTTTGTCCTTACTTTTCATTTCCTGGTCCTTTTTGTCTTTTTCTGTCTTCTCACTTTTCATTTTCAGCTGAAGCTCCTCCACTTTCTTCTTCTCCTCCACCAACTGTTCTGCGGTGGCCTCACAGCTCTGTTGTTTAGCGGCCATCTCCTCTGTGAATTTCTCCTGCAGAGCGTTGTATTTGGTCTGCCAAGCGCTGTCGCTTTGAAATTCAGCACTGACCTCTGTGAGCTTGTGAGAGAGATCGTGGTTGTTCCTCTGCAGGTCCAGGATCTCTTTGTCCTTCTGGAGGAGTTGTTGTTCCATCATCTTCAACTTCTGCTGCAAGTCATTCTGCAGCACAGCACTCTCCTGGACTTTTTGCTTCTCTGACTCCAGCTTTGCGGTCATTAGATCATTTTCCTGCTTCTTCAGGACCTGGATTTGATCGATCTCCTCGTTTTTAGATTGGAGCTGTTTCTGGAGGTAGGAGACCTGTGCCTCAAACGCTGAAATGGTCTCGTAACTCTTCTGAAACTCAGTTTTAAACTGATTCTCTCTGAGATCCAGAAGTCCCTCCAGTCTGTTGATCTGCCATTTATAATTGTGTAAGGTTTTGCAGAGCTTCGTCTTATTAATTAGTAAGTCGGACCTTTGACGTGCCAGTTCATCTACCGTACCCTGCAGGCGCTCAGCCCTGCAGTGAGCAGAGTCAAGGTCCCTTTGCAGAGAGTGGACATCTGGACGAGATCTTGAGTAGTCCTGAGGAGCAGTATCAACAAACCGAACACGCCGTCCTCGGGCAGTCCTTGGATTTTGTCTTTGTTCCATTGTCTGTGATAGACTGTAGTTGTCTGTGATAGACTGTAGTTGTCTCCAATCGTGTGCAGTAGTCTGTTCCTGTGTTGTTCTGGGGTGAAGACACACAGCAGAGTTATAGAGTCCTAGATCAAAGTTCTGTTGCTTATGATGTCATTTGATGTTAAAAGTGGGAGGAGCTACTGTATGTGAATAATATTGTTTTTGTTTGTTTTTAAGTGGGAGGAGCTAACTGCAGCCCTGGTTCCTGAAATTCATTCATTTTCATTTTCATTTTCATTTTCATTCATTCATTTCTCACATGTTGTGATTGACAGTTGACCCTCTTTTGTAGTTTTGATCTGAATGTTGCAGGGATGTTTGAGGTCCAACATACAGCAACCTCTGTGCCTGTGAAATGAAGTCAATGCGGAGGTGCAGAAAACAAAAACCTACTCGTTGCATTTCATACATGTTCTGACAGTAGTCCAGCTTACCGCAGGTTCAACAACATGTTGAGTGCCACAGCCACCGGCACCACTGTCATCAGGATGGGAGCTGATGAAGCCTGCTGTGGCAAACATGTCAGTGATTTTGGCACACTTCACAGCATCTGCCCGAATCGCGTTTTTCTGCACCACCTTTGCGTTTTCTCTCCATCTTTATCTGATAGCGTTTCACCCATCAATAAACTGCACACCGGCGCATCAAGCCAAAGGGGGGAGGTGTTTCATGATGTGATTGGGCCGGTCCCCTGTCAGTCAGCGTGTAAGGGCCGGTGGTAAGGAAACAAAGTCTTGCACAGCATTTTTTTTGTGCCTGTAGGCGGGACCAAAGCGCACAGAGTGGTTGTTCAACAGTGTGTTTGGGCTGTGTGATCTACTCGTTATGGGTCGGTCAGAACAATATTTAAAACATTTTAAAAAATCAGGATATATCGGCCCAAATAGCACGTCGGCCCACCGGGCAAATGCCCGGTATGCCAGATTGCCAATCCGTCCCTGGCTGTGAGTAGATATCCTGCTGAAGAGCACTGGTATAATTTAATGGGAAATGTGCTTTAATTTTCTGCACGGCTGCATTATGTTTTTGGCCACTTGGCCCACTTGAGGCTGGCTACAGAACAAGCTAATCCATTTTAAAATATCTAGTTAACAGCACAATTACAGTCTGGTACAAAAAACGTTGCTATAACTAAAGACATTTGCTATAGCTATAATTCCTTTAGCTCTGTTTTTGGTCTCCACCAACTCCTGAGTGAAATATCTGTCTCCCTAGCTGCTAAATGCTCCACTAGCTTTCCAGATACTCCCTAAATGTGATAGTCTGCTGTTTGGTGCTGTGCAGCTTGTGCACACTTGGTTTATCCTTCACTGAATACAGCTGCCTGCTGCTGGAAACGAGGTTGATGGGAGTGGAGTCGTGGACCGGAAAACCAAAATGAGCCGAGAAAGGTTAAGCACTCTGCGTTCATCACTACAAGTGATCACTTTCACCTTCCATACTGAATAGTCATGTGACAGCTTTGAAATTTCACTTCTAACGATATGTGTGTATTTATCTTAAATGTGGATAGTAAACTTCAGTGTTTTTCAGAAATACAGAGAAAAGAAACTCAACAAGAGACTTCATTGACCTCAGCACAAACTGCTGAGCCACAGTACTGGAATCCATCATACACTTGCATAAAGGGGTCAATCCATCACAATTCCGATAGTCAATCAATGTTATCTTATCGATATTCCTCAATATTAAACACAACAGGTCAACAACTGTCCTCTGCTTGATGGCTCAGTTTGGACTTGGCAACACATTGTTGGTGTTTTTTTTTCTTTTTCAACCCCTCTGGGTCAAAGTCAGCTGATTTGAACTTTTCTTGCTGTGCTACCTTCCCGTCCCCTGCTGTCAGCACTCCTGTCATGCTCTGTGCGATTGATTCGCTGCCCTTCACACAAAATGGAAAAAGGGGGCAGCGGCCCCGTCCAGCTCTGTATGTTCAGCTCCAGTCTGTCACGCCCCCATACATTTCTGCTGTCACCTTTCTCTTTTCTTACCACTTTCTAAAACACCCCTGTCATACAAAATACACCCCTTCTGCACCAAGCTAAATTAATAAAATACATCATAAGACACAATTTGTACACAAGGGGACATTTTGAAGCAGGAACAGACAGCTTCATTTACTACTTATTTTCACTCTGTGCAGTTAATGCAGCAGTCCCCAGCTGTGAAATCAGATGGGCGTCGTAACGTCTCATCTGTTTGATCGCTGTTCAATAATCCAGCCATGGTGGTGTTCTTGACTGATGGCTCAGTATTGATTCTGGTGTTTACGCCTTTGTGAGAGAGACAGCATTAAATTGAACTGTTTGTAAATAACATGTGGGATTCATGCCCGCTCCTTTTCACACTGGAATGAAGTCACAGACCCTACCTTACTGATGGATGGCTTATTTCACACATCTCTGCAGTCAACAGCTGCTCAGATTTAATGCGCCGCACTGAGATGTAGATTCAGGCAGGGACTAATGGGAGGATGGTGTTTAAAGGAGTATTGATATTCATGTTATTTATCCAGCGTGATAAAGAAAAATATGCCCTCTTTACCTGCTCTGTCTCCACCATGCTGTTTGTACACAGAGATATGTCATAGTTAAATATACTCCTGTAAAAATAGTTCTTTCTCTTCTGTTCGCTGTTTTCTAGCTGTTCCTGTTCCAGTTACTGAGAGGCCTGTCCTACATCCACCAGAGGTACATCCTTCACCGTGACCTGAAACCGCAAAACCTGCTTATTAGCGACACTGGAGAGCTCAAACTCGCTGATTTCGGTGAGTATGCCAGACACTGACGCCCGTTTATTTTTGCGTATCTGTTAGATGTAAGAGTGTGTGTGAAATCCATAGGTGTAGATTGGATGTCAGAGGTGGCAGAGTGATGATTACACAGTTACTGCTTAGATCACAATCTACACAAATCTGCACTTATTATTGTTATTATCTATAATTTAAATGAACCTATTAACTAGATCAAAACTGTTTTTTTAGTCTCATTAGCCAATGATAGCATAGCTTGTTAGCTGGGCAGCTCAGTCTATGAGCACAGAACACTGGGGGAGTGTTAGTGTTTGCAGGTGAATGCTGATGGGGAGTGGAGCCTGTGTTGTGCCAGAACTGGAGCTGGGCATGTGGGCAAAGTGGGTAGCTTGTCCCTGTAAAAGTACTTTAACATCTTGAACCCAGGGATGGCTACATTGATTTATACACTCAAATGTGATTTAGTCTGACTTGCTAACCTCGCCCATCATGTCACAAGCTGCAGTGGACAGCAGAGTTAGGTGAAGGAAGAATCGTCTTTGTCCTCCTCTTCCTGATCTAACAATGCAGTGAGGAAGGTACAGGTGAACATTCAGTTATCTGCAGTTTGTATCACACACCAATCACATCTGAAGGATTTTGTTTAAAGCGCTCTTGTAACTAACCCGACCCACACCATCTGTTTTCTTCGTAGATCCATCACATGACACAGGAAAGAGAAGCTCTGGCTTCCATTTAACTGTAATCTTAAAGTATCTGTATCAGTGAGCAGTTTTTAATTCAATTCACCACAACTTGATTTATGCCTGTGAGGGAAAATGTATGCAGCAGCTCCACACACACACAGGATAGGAAAGAGAGACAACTAGTTAATAAGAACAAAACTAGAAGCAATCAAAGGTTATTAGCTACTAAACTATCTGTGGAATAAGTACAAATATTTGAATAACACTCCAAAAAGATGCACACAGTAACAAGGCTGTACAAAAGCATGGAAGACAAAATAAAGGACAGCTTGCATGATCAGTCCCCCTAGAATTCTGGAAAACAAGCTATTGTCATTTGAATAAAGAAGTGAGGCTTGTTTCTATCCAGAGGCCATTCTGCAGGTGGCTAAGATCAGACATGATATCAGACTAGTTAAGCACGACGACATCTTGTTTTGTCCCACACAGTTGTCTTCTTCTTCTATGACATGTTCTGTGATGTTGAGCCTTATAAGGACAGAGCAGCCTTTAACATGTAGATGAATAATGTTGTTGTCAGATGGACCAGTGAAGTCTATTCAGTAGCGGTTTTAGGTACGGGCGGACAGGGCAGCCGCCCGGGGCGCCATTTCGTGGGGGGCGCCACGAGCGCTTGGGGCGCAAATATGGCCGGGACCGGCGCTGAGTCTATTTGTCATGCAAGGTGTGGAAGAAAGCTAGCTGTGATTGTGGGTCCAACATGTATGTCTGCCATGTGGCTCAGGATTTATGATCACATTATAAGACTTAGATCGTCTCATAAGACCAAAACATTGCAAGCATAACAGGATTATAGGAGAAAGACCTGCCATTTTAGGGGGATTTTCTTTTTTCTTTTTTTGGCCTTAGCCTTGTGGTGGCTTTGGATCATCTGTGGATCCATCTGTCCAACACTTTGGCCAAGATCACAATATCTTGACAACAAGTTGACCTGTTGACCTTTTCTAGCCCAGACTTTTCATCTAGTTCCCGAATTTCCGCAGGACACATCAGAATTAAAGTTACTCAGCACATTCATGCTTTTGTTTAGTTAGTGAGTGTGTGTGTGTTAGGAACCCCTCCCGAAGTTGCACCATATGGCTTAAATCCATGCTCAGTAATCAATGCCTACATGGCCTGTCTGGCATCCTGGGGGGGTCAGACAAACAGACAATCCAGGCTTCTTTCCAGCCTGTCCATCCATCCATCCATCCATCCATCCATCCATCCATCCATCCATCCATCCATTACATTACATTGCATTTAGCAGACGCTTTTATCCAAAGCGACTTACAGAGGAGGACATAAGCTGAAAAGGTGTAAAGGAGCACAGAGTAGTTTGTTAGTTTTGTTAGTTTCCATCCATCCATCCATCCATCCATCCATCCATCCATCCATCCATCCATCCATCCATCCATCCATCCATCCATCATCCATCCATCCATCCATCCATCCATCCATCCATCCATCCTCCCACCCATTGAACCATACATCCATACATTCTTCTATCCAGCACCTCTTATTCCTAATTCCTCAAACCCTTCTTTTCATCCTTCATCCATCTCCTCCGCTCCTCCAGCCCTTACAGATGGGGGGAGGAGGAAGGTGGCAGCTTCATCAATAATGCAAACCTTGTATTAGTGCAGGAACATTACTGCAAGGGAAATGAGAAGGCGAAAATAATGGATAAAATACCAAATGAGCAAGAGTAAAAATGCCTGGCCTGTTAGTCTGTCGCTGGCGCTGTGCTCATCGACAAATATGCACAAAACACAGAATCAGCCTTTGCCTGAGGGATGCCAGATGAGGAAGGTGAAGGCTGTTAGAGTGTGTGTGTGGGTGTGTGTGTGTGTGATTGTGTGGCCGCCAGGACTCCCTGTGGTCCAGAGCCTTGGCAGCAGGAATACTAACGGCCGACAGCTGAGGCCTGTGGCGCTGGTTGGGGTAAATGATAGAGAGATGGAGACAGAGTGTTAAAGGAGGGGCTGAAACACACAATAAGAGGGGGCAGAACACTCAGCGGGGACGAGGCTATGTGGCGATAGGATGGAGGATACAAAGAGGAGTAAATAGAGGATGGCTGTATTGAAAAAATGTATTTAGGCAGGTTAAGGGTGAGCTGGCAAGTGACAGTAGTGAATTCTGTTAGAATAAATAATCCTTGATTTCGTCCACTCCTTTGGTGCTCGTCAGTGCTTTCGTCTTCGTATTGGTAAACCGATTAATCAGTTTGTCTTCCAACTTTGTGGTTCCGAGTAAGATACTGACACTGACATTGATTGTGGATATTCACAGTGAATCTTAAAGAGAAACTCTAGGAGCGCTCTGGTAACTGATTGTCTAAGCACATGGTGCATTGGCGCAACTGTGGCCAGTTGGATTCCAGCTGGCGACCTTTGCATGTCGCTCTCCACCCCCTCCCCACCCCGATTTCCTGTCTGCCTCTTCACCTGTCCGCATTCAATGAAGAAAACGTGCCAAACAAAAGATAGGGAAAGTCCAAACTTATTGTGTTATGGTTGTGACTTCGTGACCACCTGATCTTCCCTTCAACACTGATCAGGTCAAAAAGGATGGCTGTATTGAAAACATGTATTGAGGTAGGTTAAGGCTGAGCTGGCAAGTGACAGTAGTGGATTCTGTTAGAATTAATAATGTGAACCACTCAATCCTTGATGATGTTCACTCTCTTGGTGCTCATCAGTGCTTTCATCTTTGTATTGTTTGCCAAAAACTCTTATTGGAAATTTATAGGATTGACTTGATAGTTCCTGTCGATATGAACCGCCACCATCAGCCCAACAGATATCAAAATCAATTGGCAGGTTTTCAGTAATGAGCAGGTTTGAAATTTGCAAATCGCATTCACGATCTCGAGGAGAAAAACACTTTCTAATGAGTGTATGGACTTACAATTGGAAGGCTCCAATATTTCAAAATAATCGCTCTGATTTCCCTTCAGCTACAGCGGCCAGAGCTCCGTATCCCTGCTGCTGCTGGTGGTGGAGTTGATCCAGATGCTCCCCTCTGCTCCGCTGCGGGTTTACTCACTTTTTAATGAGCTGCACAAACAATCACTACATAAATAAGATCCCACGTTTCATTTCAAGGACACAACAAATTTAAGCCAACTTCAGCAGCGTGTGTGTGGTGGGTGATATGTATTGTTTGAGTTTGTGGACCATATTCATTGCATCCCTCCCTCTCTCACACACACATATGGCACCTACAAATAGTTAAGCTACATTAATCACAGTTTTCTAAACTTTCCTCCCCAGTGATTCTCTGCTGTGTATGTTTTATTTCTTTTAATGATGTTGGATGTAATCATTCCAACAAGTTTAACACTTCAGAGCTGTAAAGTTTGAGTAGTAATGTGTCATCATGCTTTACATCTACTCATCTGGAAGCACACACACGTAAGTGCTGGCAACAAGCATTGTCGTCACACACAAAATGACTTTAGCCTTGAGACAATTTTCTGATGACAGGCCCATATTATAGAAGTGGATGAAACAGCAGATGAGCGTTGCTCATAGCCCGCATACTTTCAGAGCCTCATGAGAGGGTGAATGTGTCCACAGTTGAACGGAGTGAACCCGCTGAAAGGCTGCTTGTATTCGCATTCGAACACCAAAGCACGGCCACATGCTGTCCGTGTCTATCCCCCACCCCCACCTGCAGCCTAGAGACTGCGGTCAGTGGCCAGAAACCTTATCCAAGGTGCATTCATAGACAAAGTGATCAGCCTAACAGCGATGCGTGTGTGTGTGTGTGTTTGTTTGGGACGCAGAACCTGTTTGAGACCATTTGTGAACTGCATACATTTTGCGGTCGATCACCTCTTTGGTCAAAACTGAAATAACACAGCTACGACATGATTTCCATGAAATTTCAAACAAAAACTTCTCGTTCTCAGACGGTGAATCCTAATTACTTTGGTGATCTGCTGACTTTTTGTCTAGCGCCACTGTGAGATTGACATTTCTGCTTTTGAAATGTCTTGACTATTGGATAGATTGCCATGACATTTGGTACAAGACGTTCATGTCCCGTTCAGGGTGAAGTGGGATTACTTTAATAATCCTTTGACTTTTCCTCTGGCTTCAGTGGGTCAACATTTTGATTTGGTTTATGATCAAGTGCTTTGAAAAGAAATGACATTCATCAGCTTCAGCTGTACTTTGTCTTTCGACCTACTAAAATGTTAGCATGCTAAGACAGTAACGTGAATAATGAACATGGTGAACATGCTGGTGTTAGTATCTAGCTTGAAACACAGTCTCACAGGGACAGTCTGTTTGACAGTGTTTAACATATTTCAAACACCTGCAGCGACTTTACTGCAGGTCCGACATGTTGGATTGTGCTGAACTGAACAATAGTTCTGTACTTTTGCTGTCACAGAGTGCATCTGTGGCTAGCTAATGTGTACTGATGTGTGTGTTGGTCTTGCTGTGCTGTGAAGTAACAGCTGCTGGGATAATGATGTGTGAGGAGTGAAGCAATGTGACAATGGAGCTGGAGGAATGTCGCAGGCACCCGGAGCAGACGGTTTGCCTCTCCCCAGTGTACTTTTCCACCCAGCGTCTTGCCACAGCGCAGGGACGGCTGTGCTGCTGAGTGTGTGTGTGTGTGTGTGTGTGTGTGTGTGTGTGTGTGTACGTGTGTGTGTGTACGTGTGTGTGTGTACGTGTGTGTATGTGTGTGTGTGGATGTTTGGGGGGTTGCAGATGGTAGTTTGAAGTCTCTGTGTGTTTTTCAGTCCAAACCTGAGATCTGACTGAAATAAACTGCAAGGTTTAACGCACCAGCAGCAGGGATAGTGTGTGTGTGTGTGTGTGTGTGTGTGTGTGTGTGTGTGTGTGTGTGTGTGTGTGTGTGTGTGTGTGTGTGTGTGTGTGTGTAGGTAATGACCTGACGGGTTTCATGTAGTTGACAATAATGCAGAGCTCATTACAGTCCACTTTGTGTTGGGAAATGAGCTGGGACGATGGCAGGTGGTGTACTGCACACAAACACACAAATACACACACTTATGGACGGACATGAACAAATGCTGGATCTAAAAGAGGTGAACATTTTTCTTTAAAAATAATAATAATCCAAACAGTCCAGCCCTGCTAATGAAGCTGTGAACAGATGATTTCAATAGAAGCCTCAAAGTCTCAGTGGTACATCTAAGAAACGAAATGCTTGTCATAGTTTGCTGTCAATGTCCATCTAACCTTAGCTGATTCACTGAATGACAACAGCCGGGCAGAGCCGCAGTATTTACTGCTCTGGTCCCTTATCCATATTAGATCTGTGTATTTTCAGTTGAGTGAATGCAGCAGAAACAAGCTGTGCAGCCGAGCCTGTCTCAACCGCCATGGCTGTGAAGTGAAACCTATGTGACAGCGCTAAAAACTGCAGTTCCTCGAACAGTCCCCATGTTAAAATGTCCAACTTCACAGCAGAAACAAACATGTTTACAGCCTGGTACAAAAACAGTTTTGGTCTCTGTAGCTAATTTCCCCGTTCATGACAACTGTACTGAGGGTGAATTTATATAAAACTCACCTGTTCAAATGATATTAAGGCTTAAAATTATGCAGGATTAACAGCGTGGACGCTTTGATTGACAGGTAGGTGCCATTACAGGTGACTTGTTTGGGTACTCAGATGTCATTCAGTTCACCTTAGGTCCACTGATGATCCATGTCTTTGCCGATTTTTAGATTAGCCGGAAGGCTGGACAGCCAAAATGGCAGCAGAGGGCGTCACTCACACACTGCCCATCCTTTATACTGTCACTGATTCTGCCATTTTTAAAAATATCATTAAAATAAGAAATGATTTGTCAAGCAAATTGACATATGCATACTGCAATAAATAATTCTGATGATTTCCCCAAACACATACAGCAGATAAACTAATTAAACAGGATTGAAGTGTTGAAGCTGCCCACAGCTTTGGTGAAAATCCAGATGTCATTGTAAACCAGCCCTTAAAGTAATTTAACATTTCACTTTATTTGCTGTAGTCCAAAAATATGTCAGGCGGTTTGGAAGAAATACGATCAGAGCATGAAATCCCAGGTTTTACTGTAACTAGGTTACTGCAGTGCATGTGCTTAAATGTATTCTCTGATTTCCTGCCTTAACCTGATTTATTCCACTTACCTCTGTGCATGCAAACACAGTCGAGATGAGAGTGGGACCTTGAAATCAGAGGAAACAGAAGTCCAGCTTTGAACCAGGGCTGTAGACCTGAGCTGTAATTATGCATCTGCAAAGATACAATGTCTCCGGGGACCTCTGCAGAGTCTTATTGTGAAGGTCATAGAGGAGCTGATGCCCAATCTCAGCAACACTATCAATCTATATCAAACGATAACCTAATGGCTGTGCGTTAAAGGGATAGTTCAGGTTTTTTGAAGTTGGTTTGGGGATTGTATGAGGTACGTCTTGATAGTCAACAAAGATCAATACTCATTGTGAGTGTAAATTTTACTCAAAGTATTTTCACCAGCCTTTTTCTGCAGCACCATCGATCTTCCATATTCCATATAGCATAAGCTCACCTGTGCTGCACACTTTAGCAGCTGTTTGGGTCAGAACATGTTGAAACTGAAATCAAAACTGGCTGTACTGCTGTAATTCGGAGTCACAGAGAACAGATGGTGAAGCATATTTCACAAAATATAGAACTATTCCTGTAATATGAGAACACAAGAGGCGGGGACAGGTTACTATAGCCTGGTCTGACTAAATCACTGATTTTCTCTGTGCTGACTATGAATTTGTGACTGCAACAAATATTGCATTTAGCCACGTTTGTCTTGGGGAGCCGTGATGCCTAAAATAAGTCCCTGTGGAAATATTTCCGACAGCATTTTAAATCACTTCTGGCAGCATACAGGAGATCTCTCAATCTGCTGCTTGTTAGCGAGCAGGAGGCGGAGAAGCAGGCAGAAACTACAAACTGCCTTTTAAAAATCCAAATTAACTTCAAAAGAACAGTGGGCTGTTTTCCCTGGGGACACAGACTATTTTAGTGCTTCTTCTTTTTCCACGTTCATTCTTCCTTCCTCCCTTTTCCCAGCCCTCCTCTCCACACAGGTTTTGTCCATGCAATAGTGATGCATACTTCACCTGTGACCTTTACCTCTGAAGGTACCTGGACCAAGATCGCAGGTCAACTGGTGTACTAAAACAGATGATGCATGTCTGGATGAAGCCAGGTCTTTGAAATCGTACTCTCCTCTCTAGTTGGGCTCATGTGGTTTTGAGGTGGAAGGTCAAGGGTGGGGGTCTTCCACACCACTGTCGTGTTAACGCTGCACAAGGTGACCCAAATTTTCAAACACAGAAACCATCAACCAACCAAAATTAGAAGTGCGTCTTACTGTCAGAGTGGGATGTGAATGTATCTCCATTATAATTGTTTCTCTACGCACACCACAGTGTTGTTATAAAAAGTGGTAGAGCATGTTGAGCTGAACCATCCTGGTCGCCTCCAAGCTGTCTGTGGGTGGAGAACCGGAGCTAATTAAAGTCTTGTTGATTACACAAGCTCATTATTTGGACTGTTAACTTTTTTTCAGCTTATTCCATTAATCTTTAAATACAATTCTATAATTGCTTCATTACTTTGCTATACTTTGAATACACGCATCACATTTATGTCACAAATATGTAGATCTAAAAATTAAAGTATAAAGCTGGCGACAATTCACATAAAATGAATGAAACCAGTAATGATTAGTGCATGTAGCCTTATTTTCCTTCATTACCATGACTGTAGTGTTCACCGTCCTGTGGCTCCGAATGCTCACTCGAGTAGCAAATGTGGATCATTCTGCCTCTGAAAATAGTACCCAGCAAATACACTATTTCTTTCTGAATTAGTAACTGTTGTTAGAAATAAACTATATATTTATGACTCGTTTACTTATGGAGAGTGTTCATAGAGATGAAACCATATATATTGAGGCCACATTTTACTACATTGACTGCTTGAAATGAAATTGCGTGCACAAAAGAATATAAGCAGCACAACAGTCTGACCTTGTGTGTCAAAGTGCTCTTCAGTGCTCCAGGCAATGCTGCTATAATAAAAAAAAAATGTTGTAATAACTGTAATAGTTTAGAAGGGAGGATTTGAATGTATTAATATATTCATGTGAGATTCTTTTTAAATTCTGAGAATAAGTTAGTATTTTACAGGTTAACGGTTTAAGTCAAGCATAGAGGCTGTGTTATGTGTAGCTCTACAGTAGACAGTTCTTTCTGCGACTGGTGTGTAAAACAAGCAGCCAGCGGTGATGCTGATGCTGCAGATTGTGAGCTGCAGGTAAACAAACTGACCTCCTCTGCTGTCAGTCCCTTCTGCCCGGCCAGCTGGAGTGTCTCTGGGTTTGGCTGCATAGCCTGCAGTTTCCGTTTTCTCCCTGTCTCCAGTGCATCTTCTCTCTCCGGTAAAGTCTTAAAACAAACCTTGTTCTGTCACCAACATGAGCATGTAGTCGTGACTGTGTTTTTCAAAGCTACACACAGGCTAAAAGAGCGTCTATGCTTGAGTCAGACTGTGAACTCGTAGACCTTTAGAATTAGCGGTTTTGTGTTACTTCCTTCAGACATGCTTTGTTCCATTTTACTCCACTGCACCTCTCTATGTCACAAACAGGCAATCCTCCTACAGTACTACTGCATTTCCTTTTATGATGATACACACACAGGACGCCTGCAGTGGAAATGATAGCCTCTCTCTCAGTGTGAGGGGCTGATGGCATCTATTCCGCGTTAGATCAGTGTGTGGAAATTACAGTGCTCGGCCGTGATGAATGCCGGCTCAAAGTCCCTTTCTCCTGTGGGTGTTCCAACACAAGGAAATGTTAAATACCACCCTCCCTCCTCTCATTTATTCTCCCCTATGCCCTTCTTCCTCCCACACACAGGGAATTAACAGCAGGGCAGGAAGTCCTTTTTTACCAGGCTAAATGCTTTAATTAAGCTCTCCGACCACTTGGGAAAAGACAAAGAGGTAATGCCATCGACCTCATTAAAGCTCACTGCATCTGCACTCTGCTCTGCCATTAGCTGCCATGGGAGTACTATCACCAGATACTTAACTAACCTGGGTTTGTTTCACCACGTAGACGGAACAACCTGGAGATGCTTATGTACTTTTAAAAACCCCGGAGAAGGTTTTGAAAAAAATGGTTTTCATAAAGCTGCATGATAGGTGCAACAGTAGACAGCTGTAGCCTCATCATTGATTAAGTGTACTCTGATGTAAAAACGTCCATTGATGTCCAATTCACTTGATGGAAACTGGCCTTTTGGTCCTTGGGGTTCCTCTGACTAATATTCGTGCCACACGCCTCCTCGCTGAAGTCTCAAAGGTCTTCCATCATGATTTCCATTTGAAAAGGCAATCTCAGGCCTGTTGCGGTTGAATGCAGGAGTTAGTACAAAGACAGGTCTGCAAAGTGGAGTTTGCACGTTGAATGTTGAGAGCAATATTGCAAAGCTCACAAGAATATAATGAGGCAATATTTCAACCTTCAAGATCTCAGTCAACATCAATCATACCAGGTTAAAAAAAAAAAAAGTTCTTCCACATAAAACTTTTGGATACACGGAGACATGTTTTAAACAAGGACTTATGATGATGTTAATCTCTTCTTCCAAAAATAAAAATAAATGTCCTTCTAATGAGTAACATAGCTGAAAGTCTCCAGTGGTGAAACCTCTCACCTTGCTGCGGTGATTTAGAAGTGTACTTGGACACTTTCAGGACAGCGTGACATCACTGTTGTGTGTGGTTACACGTTCAACAGGGCATACATCTGACAACACTCAACCACTCGTATCAGTGATGCCAGTTTGATACTAAAGACGACTCAACATCTGAATCCAAAACCTCTGATACTTTCTGTGATACTTGAGAATTTTCTGATAGGATCAGACACCAGAATTAAACTTCATCCGGACAGCATGTCTATCTACAGCTGCCCACAGAAGCAGTTATAGTCGTGCCTGATTGGCACAAACTGGGTCATAACTCAATAAGATCTAAAGACACATATATGATACGTATATTTTTAGATTCAATGTGACTTTGCACTTTGCAAAGATATATTATCTCCAATGTCTGTCGCTTAAAAATTTTAGAGAAAAGACACATCTCCAACTCCAGAAGTTGCCCAAAAATCACATTTTCTTCTGTATCAGAGTAATCCATGGATAAAACTATAAACAAGATGTACTAAAAGCTAATTCAGCACAGCCCACAGCTAACTCACTGACTCCATGGCAACATTATACTTCCTGTTTACAGCCTCCAAAAATTTATTTCACACAGTGTTTTATTTGAGGCTTCAGCCTTTTGTCTTTTTGTTCCTCTGTTGTATATCTGGAAACACATAAATGTTATATTATAATTCTTACAGTATGCTACAATCGCTCTATTTCCTGGCGAGTAACACTGAACTATAATGTTATCCTTAAGGCAGGTTATGCATTGTCAAGTGTGTGTGAGTGTGGTTGCTCCTCTCCAGCGCTCTGCTTTGTTTTCAGAACCCCTGTGAAGGTCATTCAATGATAATGCTTTCTGAGACGCTGTTGTTGTGTTGCTCCCCTCAGGACTGGCCAGGGCCAAGTCAGTCCCCAGCCATACCTACTCCAATGAGGTGGTGACCCTGTGGTACCGGCCTCCAGATGTCCTGCTGGGATCCACAGACTACTCCACCTGTCTGGACATGTGGTGGGTACTCCTAACCCCTGACCCTGAGATCCCCCCTCCTGTACTCTCATCATGTACTCTTTGTGTAATTCATCCTTGATTTATTCCGTTCCATTAAGATCTAGATCTGTGTTTTTTTTCTACAGGGAACTAAATACATGATGGTGTAGACAAAAACACACTAAATCCCGCTTATCTGTAGCTCATCCTAACCTAAGGGGTTTGTTGCTGCTGTAGTATTCTGTAGATTGGCTCTTTATGAAATACTGCTGGGTATCTTAGCTTCTTCCTCTTATGTATTTTGTCTCCTTGGTCACCCTTCACCTCCCGTATCCCTCCTCCCACTGACAGTGTGGATTTGGAGAGGCATAATCATACACATTTATCACATTCACACAGATGGAGCTGCTACAGAGATGAATGAGCCTACGACAAGAACGCAATGTATTACTAACTAAACTTCATTTGATTGTCCCGCAGCTACAGTGATAGAAATTTAAGTAGGGCTGAATGAATACAACATTGCACTGTTTCTGACCAATATTGAGATTACAGTTTCCGTTTGTTGTCCTTCCAAAGTCATCAGAAGTAACATCAGCTAGTTTTCTGTACAGAAGAATATTAAATTAGCTTGCATATACAGTAGATATTACATTGGTGGTGTACTCACTCATATTCATATTAAAAACAACCAAAGACTGGTTGCTCATGACGCTAACCAGTACTGTACGCCACAGAAAGTGACAAGAAACAAAAAGCCAGATAGTGTATGTACAGAGACTGCATGTCTTCTACATTTCCGAGCATTAAAATGATACATAATAGTGTAGTGTTCTTCTTTATTCTTTTCTTTAACAAGCCCTCTTTGGTCTAGCACAGATAGCATAGATATCAGCATGCAGAGGGTTATTATTCGTCCCGTATAAATCAGATTTTGTGGATGACAGGGAAGGTGTCAGACTGTACAGTTTGTAGTAGTGGCACCCAAATTTGTGCTGACCTTATTAAAGACAAACCAATGAGATAACAGCCATATGTAATGTAGAGTATCAGCATCACATGCAGCTTTAATACCCCCCCAAACTCAACATATTAAAAACAAACACCATCTCACCAGAAACATTAATCCATGGAGGAATGTCAGCAGTCAGATGGAGCTACTGCCAATGTTACTACCAGTGCTAAACTAAGTGTTCCTGTGTGTAGCTGTGCCAGGTATACCCAGTGACAGTGGAGATGCTTCATAGATATATAAACATTAGCTCAGCATCAAAATTCTGATTTGATCTTGGTGCTGGCTGCACTGCACTTTGTCTACCTTGCGGTAATCTCAGAGCAGATCTCTAATCATGTGAAAGCAGCTTTATACTTCTTACTTCCAAATGTTGAGAGAAGTAGAGGAATTTGAAATAGATACATAAAAAGCACAAATTGTTGTAAAAACTTATCAGAATGCAGGAAATACAAAATCAAAAGGACCTCCAGGCCCCCTCTGCTTGACTTGTGTCCCTCAGGCATGGACCCACTGGAAAGGTGTCCCCTATGTTCTCTACACTGAACGTAGCAACGCAATTATATACCGGACAGCAGAACAACTCACAGAATTACATTAATTAGCCAGAGCTGAGTACAGCTGTCATATCAGGACGGATTTAAATCTGACCTTTGATTTTCTATCTTTACATGGTACATGCATAGCTTGTTAATTACATATTATGGCAGTGGTCTGCACTCCACTAGATGCATCTGATGCCCGTGCCTCGAGACATGTTGAAAAAGCTTGGGCAGTTTATGTTTGATCTATTTTAATATAATTACATTGTTTAATGATGATTTGTTCATTCTTGGCAGAAGTAAAGCAACAAACTGAATCATATCGACTAAAGACAAGACAAACAGAAGAACACTGATTCTATTTTTTCATAAAACATGATTTATCTGTAATTATTCTCCACCAAATTTAATTTAGACTACTGAGTCAATCTTTCCAGATTTTTAATATTCAACTTGGATGCAGAGATGCTGAAATATATGAAGTTGACTCATCGTCTTCTCCTGACCAGATAAGATTTGAAATCAAATTGATCAGACCTGTTTGAGCAGAAACTGGAAAATAAGGTGGAGGAATCTGTTCCCCCTCTAGACCGGCCGGCCCCCTCTCAGTCAAGCCTTGCTGACCCCTTCTGTCTGGACAGGAAGTCAGCAGGGACATCCCATGAACCTCAGCTGCTTTTACCAGCATCCAATTAAAGAGCAGTCCAAGGCTTGAGGCAGAGGGTCAGGAGACAGACAGAGTGTGTGCCTGCTTCAAGGGTATTTGCAGGTGGCCAAATCCACAGGGTGTTCCATTCCCCTGAGAGTCACTCTGCGACACACACACACACACACAGACACACACACACATACCCCTGGTCACTTAGGAAGCAGTCGTCCATGAAAAAGCATCTCTTGCTGGACCAAAAGGTTGTACAGATCTGTCTTCCTGCCATGAGAAGCATCCATCACAGCAGCGTACAGGTTACAGGCTGCCATCTGTGAGGAGGGAGGATGTGATGGAAGACAGGCATGGAGACGCTCTATTTTTACCTTCCTTAGCACATTGCCCAGTTGCAGCTCTCACACACGTCTGTCAATCCGAGTCAGTGCAATCGCTCAAGTGTGATCATTCACAGATTCATTTACAGGTTGGGTTATGGTACGCTGCACTGCAGAACATCTTCAGGTCTTTTATTGTCAACAAATCTGCTCCTCAAGTGCACAACTGTGAAAAAACAACAACAAGCAGATACAGTACACTTTGTAGAGAAAAGAGCAAGTCTCCATTCACTACTCTAGGGGCTTCTGTCCCTGCTGACAGATAATTAAACTCAGAAATGACTGTGATTGGATTGTGACCTGCTGTAACACTCAGTCAGGTTGGGTGTGTGTTGGAAAGTGCAGAGAGGAGTGATGATGAGAGAGACAGAAAGGACTGAGTGTTTGATTTTGAAGTGCAGAGAGAGGTCATTATTTTAGGCTTAGTGTGCATTCAGACCGGGTCCGGAAACTGAGCTTTTTCCATTCATTTGAGCGGAAGTTGTCTGTTTTGCTTCAGTGGTACAGGCCACAGGTGTGTCAGCCAAAAAAACACAGCAGAGAAGTCGAGCCAGATTCAACTTTTGGAAAAACACATCACACTGCGGCCAGCCAATCAGACTGGGATCGGGCCAACCTGAGACTGAGACCGTCTACACTCTGATACTCTGCCTTTTGTGTTTTGGCTTTGTTTATTTCATGTACCCAGCTTGACTTGCAATTTAGGCTGCAAAATAGTGACATGAAGAAGTTTAATTTGATTTGTTTCTAGAGGTTTGAGACACAGAGTAAGAGAGAGCGAGCATTGGTCAAGAGACTTGGACAGTGAATGAGAGTGACAGGGCACTAGCATCAAAGCTTGAAATAAAAAGTTGCAGTAATTCGCCACAGTGGCAATTTCCCACTGTATTCTTCAGAACTGAGACAAATATTAGTGAGGTCAGGTCATAGTTGGTTTTGGTCTTTATTCATTTATGTCTTTCCCACAACACATACAGGTCTGCTGCCATCACAGGGGCTCATTAAGTGTCTGTGAGCAAACAGACCTGTATTTACTGAAGTTCATTTAGTGTGTGATTAAACTTAAGAGCACCGCTGGTCCCAGTGACGGACTAGTTTACTGAGATCTGACAGGCACAGTATCTTTAACGCTGTGTAATTACAACAACAGCAGTGTTACAACTTTTTTTTAAAGAAACGTGGACATGACAGTATTGAAATCATCACTGCATGGCATTTGAAAAAGGTGATTTTGTGTTTTAGAAATGTGTTTTTATGAAATCCAGAAGACGAAGATAAAACAATCACAGGCTGCACTTTGCTACATGTTGCCTATAAATATACAGCATGCATGGACATGCATAGAAATGTACACTTTCAATCAGAACAGAAATATATCCTCACAGATTATATGAAGAGTATACCACCATGAAAGTAACCACTGTCACTGAGGGGAGCAAATGTTTTGAATTCCAGTCAGCACCACAAAAAGAGTCACATGCAAAAAGTACACTGCTGCTGTACCTGAACAGAGCTACCAGCTTCACACATTCCCTTAATCATCTCAAGGGTTTTCAGACTAACTGGAATTAAAAACCAGAGTCAAATCTTTTAAAATGATGATAACATTGAAAAACACAGAGGACAACTGACGTGACAAAGGAAAGTATTGAAAGTTAACACAGCTCCACACCTCCGAACCTGTTCAAGGACTGGATGTTTTGATGAGTTATGAATTGTCATAAGGTACAATATTTTTGCCTTTAATTTGGAAAATTATTCTTCCCGCAGAAATTCAAATTATTTTGTGTTTTTCATGAAAGACTAGAAATGCATTTAGTCCATTGCGGCACCTTAAAACTAATGATTCTTTTTAGATTAGCACCTCTTTAAAAGCTAAATATTGTCATATTAACATTGGATCACATGATTACTTTGGTCGTGCATTCTGACAAACTCAAGAATAATCAAACCTCCCCTGCAGTTTCAGCTTGTTATAGATTTACTTTCATTTTGGATCATGACAAGAGAGTGTACTGAATCATCAGGTGGACACCAATATGGTTCCAATGATTGCCGACGTTTCACCATGTCTACTAGATGAAGTTCACCAACTTTAAAGAAGCAGTGTGAATGATTTAGTGACATTTAGCTGTATAGTTGCAGATTGCAACCCTGTCCACTTAACCTCTCCTTTTTAGCATGAAAGAGGAACTACGGTGGCTAGGAGCTAACCTAACTAGCACTAGCATATCATGTTGGCAGTGTGACAGTATTTCACGCTGGATCAGTAAGACTGCAACATGCAACATATGCAAAGAAAAAATCTCGAGGGGTGGCACGAGTGTTGCTAATTTTTTTATTTTATATATATATATATATTATATATATATATATATTATATATATATCTATATCTCTATCTATGTTCTGTGTGTGTTTGTGTGTCTCTCTCTCTCTCTCTCTCTCTCTCTCTCTCTCTCTCTCTCTCTCTCTCTCTCTCTCTCTCTCTCTCTCTCTCTCTCTCTCTCTCTCTCTCTCTCCTCTCCTCTCCTTCTCCTGTTCTCTTTCCCCCTCCCTGTTCTTCCTGTTTTCCCCTGGTTTCCCCTGGCTCGGCCTTCCCCCCTGCTCCTCCTCTTTCCGTCCTGCCGGTGTCGTCTGCTCTTTTCCCCTCCGGTGTCGGATTGGCTACCAACAGCACAAGTATCGGAATCAGAATGGGGAAAATGGTATCGGAACATCTCTAGGTATAACCCTATAGATGGAGAAGCTGACCTTTGTCCATGGTCACACACACATACACACACACACACACACACACACACACACACACACACACACCACACACACCACCACACACACACCTTAGCTAACAGAGCTGTTCTGTACGCTCCAGTAGAAACACTGGATGCTGAGGTTACAGCTGTGTCATGGAGATGGATGGATCCCCATGATCCAGGTTTTTATTCACAGCAGGATTCAGGAGAAATGTGAGGAGTCTCTCTCTCTCTCTCTCTCCTCTCTCTCTCTCTCTCCTCTCTCTCTCTCTCTCTCTCTCTCTCTCTCCCTCTCTCTCTCCTCCTCCCCCTCTCTCTCTCCTCCTCCTCTCCTCTCCTCTCTCTCCCCCTCTCTCTCTCCTCTCTCTCTCCTCTCTCGT
>CM014091.1:82258-124758 GCA_004119915.2 Collichthys lucidus
GGCTGTTGCTTGGATTTCAACTTTTGAAATGCAGGTACCAACATACTTCATTTTTACATCTTCAATATACTCGGCTACAGTGTTATATGCTTTACCTATCAACTGCATATGAATATCACTGTTATTAAGCATATACTTTACTACAAAGAGGCGCAACTTGCGATGATTCTTTTGAGATCCACTAATTACATGACACACAGCTCTAAAGAAAGAATTACCGTCGTTAACAATTTTTTCCATTTTACAAGGAGTGCCCGCAGAACCATGTACATCGCCTTCATTTTTGAATGGCTTAACCAAATCAATATTCAACATCTCACATAGATCACGTGACATGTTATAACACAAGGGCTGGTATTTACACGTAACCATGTCGTCCACAACTACATCCTGAGTGCTAACATCTGTTATGGCAGTGCTTATGCACGGGCCATCTACGCAACAATCACTGACACAATCAGTGATTTTGCTTTTCTTTGGCTCTGGACTTTGCATTACATTTCTAACCGCACGTTGTCGTTTACCTCTGAGGTGATCAGTGTCACCTTTGCAGAGACCGTAACAGGTCTGCAGCTGAGGCTGATTAACACAAACGACAACTTCATAATGACATCCATTGACATGTTGTAAGTAGATGCCTTGCCTAGAAATGGCATTATTTTGACATGAATAAACAAGCCAGCGATCATTATAATAAGTGTAAACGTTAACACCTAAAAAATCGGCAGTGGCTTGTATTTCCATTTCAGTAGCCCAACTACCAACATACCTCATGCGTGATGCATCGAGATATTGATCTACAGAAGAGTACTGCGATCGTAAGAAGCTCCTATACTGGACTGCATTCTTTTCGATATGTCTAACAACAGCACGTCTTAATTTAACGTGACTTTTTTGTGTACCAGACACAGCTTGAGCCACGGCGCGAAAGAAACAATTACCATCGGCTACAATGGTGTCACTCAAGCAAGGAGTTCCCAACGTGCCAGCCGATAAACTCATCTCTTTGTTCTGTTTCTCAAAGTCAACATTTAACTGTTTGCACAACGCTTGTGCGACTTTTAGATCAATGGGATCAAACTGCAACCCCTTTGAAGAAACATCACAAATAAACTCTACATCTGCATTGACACCTGTGGTGTCAGAACTTTTTCCTCTTCTTTGAAGTAGAGTTTACATCGGATCTCTTCCGCTTAAAACTATTGCCATCTACCCATGAAGCGGACTCCGTGCCATCAACACACACCACGTGATCAGACAAACACTCTGAAATGTCGTCATCTGTGACAGGAATAGTCACAGAAACAGCAGATCTCTTGCGCTTAAAACGCCTGCTACCTACCCCTGAAGCGGACTCTGTGCTACCAACACAGATCACATGATCAGACGAGCACTCTGAAATGTCGTCATCTGTGACAGGAATAGTCACAGAAACAGCAGATCTCTTACGCTTAAAACTGCTGCTATCTACTCCTGAAGCGGACTCTGTGCTATCAACGCGCACCACGTGATCAGACAAACACTCTGATGTGTGGTCATCTGTGACAGGAATAGTCACAGAAACAGCAGCAATCTCAAAAGGCCTGTGTTCAGCACCAAGTGAAACAGATAAGTGCCCTACATAGCTGCAAAGATCCTCAAGTGATGCCAAATGTACGACAACACTTTTCCCACCTACGTCTACCATTCCACATGCATTACGTGCATGTGAATCAACTATCGCGTAACGACCATGCTCACAAATAACAGCACAAGTACTGCTCGCCAACGTCAGAAAACACGTGCTGTATTTGCCAAGCATGTACTCTAGCCCTTTCCTCAATGACATAGCCACACCTGCATCACTGAGCTCTCCCTGACCCACGCCCACTGTCCCTGTCACCCACTCCCCATAATCAAAAGCCAAATTCTGCCCATCAATGACATACTGACGGGGCAACTCGGGAACGCACAACAATCTAGGCATGTCACCGTCCGCGTTACTGCCACACAAAGACGAATACAAATCATCCCCTAAAAACACAACAGTGTCCAAATCTTTCGTCTCCCACTGAAAGACACTATGAACGCTGTGTTTAGCAAAGCTGGCTAATGCTACAGCCATGCACTGAACACCGGGGTTGTGCAACACAGGATTTCCCTGATGAAAAGAACCTTGAACACATTTCTCTACTAACGAACGAGGAGATCCCACATACTTGATTGCACTGTCCGTGCGCTGTCCAGGTCCGTCAACAACTGCGTCCACTCCTGGAGTTGGGCTCGGTTGTGGAAATCCAGGTCCGTCCGCAGCTGCATTCACTCCTGGGGTTGGGCTCAGTTGTGGAAATCCAGGTCCGTCCGCAGCTGCATTCACTCCTGGGGTTGGGCTCAGTTGTGGCAATCCTGGTGGTGGCTGTTAAAAAGATAAAACAGACTTAATTTACTTGAAGAAAATGTTAACAGTATAATAAGGTAAACAAGATTTGATCCTTGAAAGAAGGATTGAAATACATGATATCACCAACTATGATAAATGGTTGTTAACAATTAAATGAACAAACCTCATCTCCCACACGAGTTGTCACCACCACGCTCCTGGGTCCTGGCTCCAACGTCAGGTCCACAACACATTGTGTGGCCTCATCCTACAACATAACAAGCATGTCAATGAATATTTGATGACCAAATACCGGTAAACTCAGTGTGCTTTATGGTCATTTATCACATCATATGATGATGCTCTAAAAACAAATCACTTCACAAACCTGATCCATCGCAGTCGTGGGCACTGCACTGGTAGGTGTTGCCACGAAACACACCTCCACATCTACACATTCCACCTACATGAAAAAACAAATCAAATGTTAATAATAAGCACTTCAAATATGTATAAACAGCAAATTAAGCTACGACCAAATAAAACCTCCTGATATAATTCAAGAAAAACCAAAGTACAAACCTCCTGTGCCACTGGCACTGGAGTGACAGGTTTCAGATCGCGAGAAACCGCCCCATGTGACACGACTGTGTCCACCTGCAGAAGGAGTTTTAAAAAAACAAAACATTAATAACATAAACATACAACACATATGTAGACAGGAATAAAGCCATATGTACTAAATATGTTGTCATACTATCAAACAAAACCACAAATAATACTAACCTGTTCTCTTGGGAGCCTTCTCCGCGCAGGAACCGTCCTGCGCTTCTAATGTCAAAACACAAATAAACATTTTACTGCAATGTTCCATTTTACATAAATACATTTGTTCAGATGTAACACCGATGATGAATGCAAACACAAGCCGTGACAATTACATAAATACATTTATTCAGATGTAACACCGATGATGAATGTAAACACAAGCCATGACAACAAGAGGGTAGAAAGAATGCATATGAATTACCTGCACAGGAGCAGAAGTCGTCTCCTCAGGAGAAGGGAGAACAGAGGGGCTGGTCTTCTCTACGAGAGCCAAGATGGACGGGCTGAATCGCACAGGAGTGAGTGGAATGAAGCACTCCTTCAGCTCCACCTGTAAAATGACAATGATAGACTACTGTCAATTGCCACTGCATAAAACCAGCAAACTTCTGGACTTGATTGAGATCATGTATCAATAAATACCATCTTGTGGGCCACCTGCTGGTCCAGCTCAGCCTCAGGCAGACTGTGCTGTATAATGGCAAAGACAAATGGTTGTGTTACACAAGAATGTAGCGACACATATTGAGATGACAGCCCAGTATATATCCATTTCCTAAGCAACGATCCATATATCAAAAATACATTACCTTCTGCCCTTTCACAATTGTCAGCCAACCGTCCGGGTTGGCTTCAGGGCGAGGCTGCCGTTCCTCCCCCACGACAACCACCTGGGTGGCAAAACGGGGGCGGTACGGAGAGCTGGGCACAGGCGTCGCAGGTGGCTCTGCCTCCGGCTCGGCAAGCTGCCTCACGGCTGCCTGCCAAAGGAGGTACGCAAGGATAGGCATCCCCGCGTTGTCGCTCAGGTGAGTCTGAAAATACCACAGTACAAAAATGTTACTATCGTACATTGGCAATAACTACTTATTTACACTAGACTACGCAGTATGTCTCCCAAATGTACACTCTTTTACTGGAAACAAAACTTTACTTACGTTGTCTCTGGCCCACAAGTCGAGGTGGTGGAGAGGGAAGTGCTGCGCGATGTGGTGGAAGTGCACACCTAAACAATATGAATGATAAATCAATTACTATATATATATTACAGGTAATTAGTTCTTGTAATGAACTTGCAAACGCACATTACTCACTCTAAAAACATATAAGTGTACTTTTAAACATACCCTGCTCCACACACACAGAGTTGTAGGCCATCCTCAACAACTCCTGGGACCTCTGTTCCACTGACAGACGAGGTGGGAAGTCCAAGACAGCAACGTTGCCCCAACGGCTACGCGCGCATCGTAGCAGGGAGGCGAAATCTGCTGCTGAGTCTTCGAGACCCTGGCAAGCCGTCAGGTTGTTACTCGGCGCGAGTAGAACCACGGCATCAGGGTCACGAGGGAGCACGGCGGCCACAAGCTCAGTCCTGAGCTGCGCCGCAGTTGCACCAGGTGTGGACATGAACCCGAAGGCCAGCGGTCCCTCTGGCATCGCCACGAAGCCATCCACTAACGCGCGCAGGTGGGAGGCACCCACAAGAAGAACGAACTGAAATGTAATGAAACGCAGGAGCAGTTAATACATGGCAAAGTATAGTTACTCATTGATTGTTTTAAACCTAATTTGAACCACATGATTACCTTCTTGGTGGGGTCCGCAGCAGGAACCACCAGCTTGTGGGGCTTCAGGGTGAGCTGGGACCGCTCCCAGCCCCTCTCCTCGTCACGCACCCTGTGGCGACGCCCAGTACCATGAACCGAAGGTACAGAGGGAACCGGGTTCACGTCCAACCGCCTTGTCTCCTGCCTCTCCACCCTCCTCTTGGCAGCCTGAGACCGGCGGTACGACTTGCCCCGCGGCATCTAAAACAACAGCACGTCAACATTGCATTACTCATAATGTTTCGTTACATGCAGATTGAACACTTTAAATTGTGATAACAAAATGATAGTAAAACAATTATTTAAAAAAAAATCACAACATACCTTTACACGTATTTAAAAACCCAAATTAAACATAGATCTTACTAATGCATGGAGACATTACATATTGAAACAAAATGTGATAGTAAAGCAATGATTTTACGTACACAAAAATCACAACCACGTCATACTACACTAACAAAATTAAGCCTCATGCTAAAACCGGACATAAACCGGGGACGTTACAATCGCGTGACACATTTATTATTATTTATTTATTTAGCTCCGTCCTCTGCCCGATGCCAATTTACACCGGACGCGTACTGAGAGCGTAACTGGAGCGCAGAGTTTGCTGTATTCGCGTGACAATCCCAATAAACGGTGTGCCGCGATAAACTGTGTATAAAGGAAACGAGAACAACAAACAGCTTTACTTTACTTCTCTGACACGGAAGAGCCTTTGATGTGGCCATCTATCCTTAATTTTCTAAATAGGCCTTTTCAAAATACGATACGCGAAGCTGTTTTGAAGGGCAGTTGCCAGATATTTGCAGTGCGGATTCTTATGTGGAAATCACTCGCAGGGATAAAACTGTATTTCAAGTTGTTTTTTCAAAATAAAACATAGTCCAGACTCGTGCAATCCGCTTTTTAAATTTACGTGGTTTAGCAACGGCTCGCGTGAAAAATAAAGGTAGCGCTGTGGAGCGGAGACATACTTCTAAGTCGCTGCTGAGATGTTACCCGAAACATTCAGTCTAAATGATCCGCGAAGTAATTATACAGTCGTCCCTCGCTATATCGCGGTTCACTTTTCGCGGACTCGCTGTTTCGCGGATTTTTTTGTGTGTAATTTTGCATGTTTTCTTTACAGTGTACTGTACAGTATGAACGCGCATTGTGTTCTGCGTCCTGATTAACCACGGGCAGGCACGGACTGATAATCTGGCATACAGTGCATTTGCCCGGTGGGCCGACGTGCTTTGGGCCGACAAGTCCCGATATAACCAGTACATCACACAGCCTAAACACACTGTTGGGCCGGTCTTAGCTATGGTCAATGCGGGCCGCCCAGGGCCCAGTCTCCGTGAGCCCGCGTAGCCCCCCGGGTTATTTACCCCCCCCCCCAGTAAACGAGGGACCACTTAACCACACACATTAAGCCTCAATATTGACACTAACATGCTAACTTCAATTTAACAAGACCATTTACCACATACACATCACATTAGCAACAACAGTCCATACACCGTAACAAGTTACTTACCGTGATCAAGAAGGAATAAAGCTCGACTCTCGAAGCTCGAAGAAAAACTCCAAAGAGAAAAAAGTATTCCCGTTACGTTCAGACGGACTCAGCTATCTGAAGCAACAAGTGAGATCCGGAATGCTACGCAAACAGAATCACCGAATTCCACCTGTGGTCCGCTAATATAGAGGTAGAGGGGCGGGGCTTCGTTGACGCAAAGTGCGCTATCCATATGGCCCTAACCCTACCTACTCCAATATCTGGCTCTTCATTGGTGCGTTTGGATCTAATCAAATTCCTGGCCAATTACAATCCTTGCCACACCTAAGCTCCACTTCAAATCTTCAGTCAGTGCTATACTTTGGAAAGGGTGAGTAACTGCTACTTTCTTTTCCACTACTTTCTCACTACTGCAAATGATTTCTTTACTTTAAGTTACTTGGTCTTTTTACTTACTCTTCCCTTTAGCTATTACTACTAATGCATTTTCCCAATTATTCTTGTAACTTTCATTATATTACAAAAACCTATCATGTTAACTGCTGTCATTATTTTCACATAAGTATACTACTGTGCTAATAAGTCTACCCCAATTTCACATACAGTAAAATATACATGTTGACCCACAAATTCTCATTACTTGTTTTCTTTGTCTACTACAAGATGTACTCCCCGAGCAAGTTCCCAAGGTGCAACGAGCCGAATTCTGAGGACATAAGGCAGGCCTGCCAACTTTTGAGTGTAAGTAAACCTATACCCAGAGATGTATAGTAACGAAGAGGAACTACAAGTACTGTACTTAAATGCAGTATCTGTACTTTTTTGGAGTATTACTTTTTTTCCCAACTTCTACTTTTACTGCACTACATATTTTTGATGAATTTAATACTTTTACTCCAATACATTTTTAATGTGCTGAATCGTTACTCGTTACTACTGTAGCGTCCAGCCGAACGGCGATATTGAACAAACTGCATTTATTGCTGAACAGTTTGGTTCAGGACTCGGTGACTGTCGTGTCGGCCGTAACCACGCCAAAAAAACCAACATAACAGTCCCGGTCTCACACATCAACCTCGCTCGTGCACCGTGCTTCATACACCTGACACCCAGGTGCGCGCTCTCTCGCCTGCTCCCTCGCCCCCTCGCTCTCGCATTCATTTAGACCAGACATGGGCAAACTACAGCCCGCGGGCCGCATGCGACCCGTTAGGCTTTTCAATAGGCCCGCCGAACTTATCCACATCCAAAAAATAAAAATATATCTTACAAAGATATGTGTCTCATCACTGTGCGATGAAAACTCGGCGAGCTATCCCCCAAAGAGTAGCAACAAAACCCACAAAATGATACAGTATGTCTGATCTTTACTGTTTCGTGTCAAAAGTTCTATTCCAGCGCGAAGATCCTGCTAATGTCTCTTCTTTAGTTTGAATCAATCACGAAGCTTCCTGGTTGTTGCATAAAGACAAAGAGGCTTTGACAGTGAAGTGAGACCTCTTGCTGCGATATACTACCTTTGGGTTTACTTCATTCTGGATCGTCATTGGTGGGTCAAATGTGAATGTGGGCGGTACTAATAGATTCTCCTGACTCCGATTGGTCGACAGGTGACAGGTGTCAATCATCCACACTCTGTGTTGTTTTAGCCTTAGCAGCACTGCTAGCTGCTACCTGCTGCTTCATATTATTTTAATACCGCTTGTTTCAAACATTGCGTCGTATTCGCGGCTGTGGCTCAGAGGCAGAGCGGGTCTTCCACTAATCAGATGATCGGCGGTTCGATCCCTGGCTCCTCTAGTCTGCATGTCGAAGTGTCCTTGGGCAAGACACTTGCCCAAGTTGCTCCCGAAGGCTGTGCCATCGGTGTGTGAATGTGTATGAATGGCTAGGTCCTCAAACTGATGAGCAGTTGGCACGTAGCCAAGGCCATCAGTGTATGAATGTGTGTGAATGGGGTGAATGAGATATGTAGTGTAGAGCGCTTTGAGTGGTCGGAAGACTAGAAAGGCGCTATATAAGTACAGTCCATTTACCATATTAAAACTAGAAGTCTTCTTTCTTGTGCCACACTGGTGAAGACATGTTCATTATTAGTCTGGCAGAGACGGGGCCAGGCTTGGGTCCTGCCAATAAGGCGCGATAACTTTTCGGGCTCCTCGGCCTCAAACGTCTGATGATAAACATGTTTAAAAAAATCAGATGAAAAGTTAAATTGTGTGAAGTTGAAAAGTGAAGCTTTTTTAAACAAAAATTACATTACACTTAGCTGACGCTCTTATCCAAAGCGACTTACAGATATTTACAGGGTGTCAGTTACAGATGCAAGTCAAAAAGTTTGCCCACTCCTGATTTAGACGCATTCACAGACCATTGGAAATCACAGAACTCGACCATGAAAATTGTAACACTGTAACATTAGAAGTTGTGCCACAGTTTTTTGATATAGCACTTGTACTTCTACTCCACTCCTTTACTCCAGTACTTTATACATCTCTGCCTATACCTACTATATTTTCTAACTAAAACAGTACCTCAACTCCACCCTCCACTCGTCAGTATATTTCCTCATTCAGGCTTTTTTCTATTTGCACTGTGCATCATAAGCCAATAAAATGAATGAATTTAAATATACTTTCTGTGTTTATTCTACATTAATTTGATTATTTTACATAAATGTTCAATATAAGCTTCAGTCTCAGAAAAATGCAATTTATTCATTCAATTAATCACGATTAATTACACAATTTCTGCTTACATTTACATTACTTTCTATCTATCATTACAGTACTCCTCTACCGACCAGGCGGTGACCAGGCCGGAAATGAACAAAATGACGCACGACACCTGCGTCCACGTCACAACAGTGGGTGCTCGCATGGGTCGGCTAATCCTAGCCTTGCAAGCCCAAAACAAATATCTGGTGAGACAGCTCAAGAACGTGCCGGTGGCACACAACCATGTACAAGGTGTGTTTTACATTTTCTCTACCTATTAGTTTTATATACCTAGACACCATGCGTTACTGGAAATGTATACATTTCCCACATACAAAGTAATTTCCTTTCTACTTGTCATTCCTTTTGTCTATGACTAGACATATCCGATGCGGACATGTTTGGAGCTGCTGAGGCTGCTGAGGCACCTGAGGCTGCTGAGGCTGCTGAGGCGCCTGAGGCTGCTGAGACTGCTGAGGCGCCTGAGACCCAGTTAAACATGGACTGACTTGTTTTATAATAATAAAGATTTCTTGTAATTTAACCAAGTATTCTGTTATTTCATTCATTTAAAGGTGGGCAGGTGAGAGAGAACAACAATCATAAAACCTCCTGTTGAATTACAGGTTATTATCATCCTTTTGCGACATGTTTTGCATTTATGCAGGAATTCACTGCACGCTTTAGGCCAGGTGAGCGCACAGACACCTTTTTAACATTGTCATTGCCATGTTTACAAGATCTAAACAGTCACATCACATTTGAATACATACCACACGCCATGTAACCAGGCCATTATGCTACAACTAACTACGCTCATTCAAGAACACAAGGCAAGTCAAGGCAAGTTTATTTGTATAGCACAATTTGTACACAAGGCAATTCATAGTGCTTTACAGAGCACCCAGACTCCATTGACTTTTGGGCTGATTTTCGGGCAAAACTGTTCGGCTATCATATACTTTGTCACAGCTGTCTGAAACTTGTTGGGGTTGTTAAGACCAATGTGATGCACAATTCGGCTGCATAATTAACCCATAAGAACCCAGACCCATTTATCCTTAAAGGAAAATTATGTGGGTTATACCACAGACCAAGTGGACCATATAGAACACATTTCTGAAGTTTTTTTCAGAACAATACTTTTTATTCCCAAAGATCTATTTTGTTACATATATGTAACATTGGGCTTTAGTGGTAAACATATTCCATATTCCTTAAACTTATCAGTTTTGCTTTGCGTCACAAAATATGCAAAGTGCCTCAAAAATAAATAACACTGCCTATTGGGGAGCATTCACAATAAGCTAGCAAAGCTACAGAGAACTGAACAAGAGTCCTAAAAACAATAATTGACTTCAATATAAGGTTTAACATAAAATTCGTAGCAAATTTTTCTTTAAGGTACAAAATATGCAAACTGCATCAAAAATAAATAACACTGCCTATTGGGGGCATTCACAATAAGCTACCATAGCTACAGAGAACTGAACAAGACTCATAAAAACAATAATTGACGGTTTAACATAAAATTTGTAGTAAACTTTTCTTTAAATTACAAAATATGCAAAAATGCATCAAAAATAAACATTGCCTATTTGGCGGCATTAACAATAAGCTACAATACCTATAGAAAACTGAACAACAAACCTAAAAACATAAACTGTGCAAAATATAAATGCTGGAGAGAAATGAAACTGTTGAACATCAGCACCATGTCTGAAACATTTTCTCAGTTATTAGGTCTGTAAAGTATCTTTCGCCGTTTAGCCTAGGCCAGATGGTATGACCTGAAGCAGTTTCGGTCTTCAGTAAAGCAAAGACGCACATCACATTTCTCACAGAGAGTGGTGGTTGCATTGATTTTGCAGAGTTTGCAGCGGCCACGCTTGTCACATTTCACAGGCCAATGTGCTACTTGGTCAATGCGAACATCATCTGGAATTCCAACACGAGCCCTCTTGGGCAGTGGTGGTGGGAATGTGGCACTGAGTGATGGGCGGCCTCTTTCTGCCTGCAAAAGAATGAGGCTAGTGGCAACCTCTGCCTGGAAGCTCCTTTGTTTCAGTGGGTTTTGGACACCAAGTAGTTTACTGTCACGGCGGTAGAGCAACCATGCATTAACCAGACCTAACATGATGGTCTGCCAGAACAAGTAGATGTACCACCTCCGTGACCTCATGTGGTATTTGCACCTTGCAATGCATGCATCAAGGAGGTCCACTCCACCCATGAATGTGTTGTATTCCTTCACAATATGAGGCCTGCTGACCTCCACAAATGCCTTGTCAGCTTTGCTCCAACGTTGAGCGTTATCTTGAGGCTCAACTGCGCAATAGGATGAGATCAGGGTAACAGATTTGTTGTCATACCACTTGACAATGACCATGCTTTCTTCTTTTTCCACCCTGGCATCAACAGATCCTCTGCCTCTCTTGGCAAGACTTTTCTCATCTTCAAGCTGACACCCAGCCAAGCGATTGCCTCGCAGAGTTCCCACAAAGTAGATCTTTCGTTGAAGAAGGTTGAGCACCAGTGCTGCCGAAGAGAAAAGATTGTCGGCAAATACTTTGTAATTTTGGTCAGATGGGAGAGTTTCACAAAGCTTGACCACAACATCACCTCCCATTCCAAGTGAAGATTTTTTGCCAGTGCCACCTTCATAGACTGCAAAATCACAGAGGATTCCAGAGGCAGAACAGCGGCACCAAATTTTCAAACCCCAAGGGTGGGGCTTTCCCTTCACATACTGTCTTATTGGGCTGCGTTTCCCTCTGAAGGACACAATTTGCTCATCGATAGAGTTGTGCTCTTCTGGGGTGATATCCAGGCATTGTTGACGAAACTTATCCAACCATGGCCGGATCTTCCAACACTTATCTTCAGTTTGCCTCTTTGATACATCAGTGTTATCAATGAAATGCAGATTTGCCAGCAGTTTCTGAAAACGATTACGTGACATGACATCAGCCACCATGGGACACCTTGTGTCATTTTCCCAGTATGCACGATTTCCTGTCAGTTGGCAAAGACCCATCCGCAGGTAGAGGCCAATCAGTATTTCCAGTTCTTTTACAGTGGTGTTAACATTGTTGTGCTGTGCAGATTGTTGTACACTGTACAAATTTGTTTGTTCCTTTAGTAACTCAAGCATTTCTGGTGTTATGAATTTTCTGAAGTACTCCAGAGGACTAAGGAGACTGTCTGGAGGTGTGACATGTGGTCCTTTGAATGTACACTCAGGGGCTTCAAAAGGTTTCTTCCTCCAAGAAAATAGTTTTTTCCCTTGGACAGTTCCACCTCCGGTTCCTTGTTTTGTTCATGGACAGTTTCTTGTTTTTTTCCCAGGACGGGTGTATTTTTCTGCTCTGAGATCACGTTTGGTTGAGGTACATCAACTGATGTACTTGATTCACTACTATCTGAATCTCCACTTGACTCATCACTGTCCCTGTCTTGACTATCGGGATTGTAAAGAGGGTCATCAGGGTCTTCATCTGAGCTACTGTCACATCCCTCAAACTCACTATCATCTCCCATGATGGCCGCCAGCGCATCCTGGAGATTGTAGGACTTGTTCTTTTTCATGCTACAAGTTAAGTAGAAACAACAGAATATTTAATAACAAGAATAAGATATCTACATTGTTATGGGATCAGTAGTAAAAATGAGATGATAGTAAATATAGTATAAATGTGTTATAGTAAAAATGTGTTAAAATTCTGTACAGATTTGCAAAAAAACACAATATTTTGTGTTTCTAAATGTTCAGTACACTTTTAATTGACCAGCAGATCATATTTCAACTGAATATAATTGATACAGCTGAATCAATTGGATGGGTTATTACCATTTTTGTTATTGTGACAAATGGGTCACATCAGATTTTTCATTCTCATTTTAGGCTAAAAGCCCGATGTGACATATATGTTACAGCGATATTTCCGTAACTTGTTTGATATTACTTTCTTCAACAAATATGTTCAGACCAGGTTGAAAGTAATATATGACATGTTATCAAAGCATTGAACCTGTTAAATGTGTTTGAAATTACCTGTAGTGTAAAAAAAACAGCTGTTTGAAATTAGCTGCTCCGCTAAAATTAGCACACAGCCCAAACCAGAATTTTGGAGAGGTCACTTCCTGTCACAGTCACTTCCTGTCACATGGTCATCACATGAGGATGTTTAGTATACGTCACATTGGGACATGATGAGTTAAATTCAGACACAAAACCTTATGAGGAAGAGTCTGCAGCATTCAAAGTTCCTGTTACACCGGTGTCACGGTGGGTCCTTATGGGTTAATGAGGGGGCGGGGCAAAGCGCTCTATAGCGCCCCCTTGAATTTTTCTTTGGGACAGCCCCGCCACAGTTTTGAACACAGAGTTATGAAACTCAGCTGAGTTATGGGGCATCACAAGACCTACAAAAAAGTCTCTTGGAGCAATTTGTAAAATTAACAGGAAGTGAGATATTTAAGCATGAAAATCACCATTTTTTGTGTTTCGAACTGTTGAGAAGGGGGCGTATTTGAACGAACTCCTCCTAGGGCTTTCGTCCAATCCTTTTGAAACTTGGCACATGCGTTCATGAGGCTTTGACGATGAAAAGTTATCAAAATCATAACTTTTTGATGTACTATGTCAGAGGGGCGGGGCCACGAAATTCTACATTTTGCCATAAAATTTCAAAGTGCTATAACTTTGTGAAAAATTCTCCAATCTTCACCAAACTTTGAATATATAATAGCAGTCTGGCCTAAAATACATTTCCACAAAAATATTCTGTGATTTTCATAGCGCCTCCTAGTGACGACAAAAAAGACCACTTTTACGAGATGGCGTGCAGCTCGGACAATATTGATCATATCCACCTCAAACTTGGTGTGGATGTTGTCAAGGCCTTGGACTTGGGGCAAATTTGCTCTACAGCGCCCCCTTGAATTTTTCAGTGGAACAGCCCCACCACAGTTTTGCCCACAGACTCACGAAACTCAGCTGAATTGTAGAACAGGGCAGTACCTACAAAAAACTATCTTGGACCAATAAGCACAAAAAAGCTCTATAGCGCCCCATGGCGCATGTTGGGGGCGCTGCAATTAGAAAAAATGTTGTGTAAAATAAAGTAAAACTCAAAGTACATTGTCGCACATGTTGACTGTCGCCATGCTGCAATGTGTTCTCAAACAGCATAATGTAGACAGAATATGACATGTAATAGTAACTGTACATTATATCAGTGAAATAAAGTTGTACATTGTCGCACATGTTGACTGTAGCCATGCTGCAATGTGTTCTCAAACAGCATAATGTGGACAGAATATGACATGTAATAGTAACTGTACATTATATCAGTGAAATAAAGTTGTACATTGTCGCACATGACTCCTGAAGGCCAGATCTGAGTCTATGAGAGCTGTCTGAAACTTCTTGTGGTTATTAAGACAGATGTTATAAAGAACGATATTATGCACATTTCGACGTGCGCACATTTCGACGTGCGCGCATATGCGAGGGCCCGACTATCGCTGCTTGCAGCTTTAATTTTTTTTATTTTTATTATTCAGCCAAATGAATTGCCTTTTTCAAGGCTTTAATATCCCCAAAAACTCATGAAAATGTGCGTACCCCCCCAAAGTCGGGTGTAAAATTTCGTATTTTGGGGGTCTCGCGCACGAGCGTACAGAAATGGCTCTACGGCGCCACCTAGGTTTCGGTTGTCAGAGGAGCCCCCGGACACGGTTTCATCCACGCGGATGAGATTTGGAGGGTGTATGTAACATACCGAGACGCACCAAAAAGTCTCTTGGTGACCTGGGTTTCGGTAAAGGGTACGGCGGCCATTTTGGGTCAAAGTTCACGTTTTTGTGATTTTTTGGTCATTTCCAGGGGTCGTATTTGAACGAACTCCTCCTAGGGCTTTCGTCCGATCCTTTTGAAACTTGGCGTGTGTGTTCATGAGGCTTTGACGATGAAAAGTTATCAAAATCATAACTTTTTGATGTACTATGTCAGAGGGGCGGGGCCACGAAATTCTCCATTTTGCCATAAAATTTCAAAGTGCTATAACTTTGTGAAAAATTCTCCAATCTTCACCAAACTTTGAATATATAATGGCAGTCTGGCCTAAAATACATTTCCACAAAAATATTCGGTGATTTTCATAGCGCCTCCTAGTGACGACAAAAAACACCACTTTTACGAGATGGCGTGCAGCTCGAACAATATTCATCATATCCACCTCAAACTAGGTGTGGATGTTGTCAAGGCCTTGGACTTGACATCTGAGAAATAATTTCAACTTTTCATAAAAGGGCGTGGCCGTGACGGCGCGTTAAAGTGGACGCTGCCTTTTTTTTCACCGAAAAACCAGACTCCATTGACTTTTTGGCTGATTTTCAGGCAAAACTGTTCGGCTATCATATACTTTGTCACAGCTGTCTGAAACTTGTTGGGGTTGTTAAGACCAATGTGATGCACAATTCGGCTGCATAATTAATGAGGGGGCGGGGCAAAGCGCTCTATAGCGCCCCCTTGAATTTTTCTTTGGGACAGCCCCGCCACAGTTTTGAACACAGAGTTATGAAACTCAGCTGAGTTATTGGGCATCACAAGACCTACAAAAAAGTCTCTTGGAGCAATTTGTAAAATTAACAGGAAGTGAGATATTTAAGCATGAAAATCACCATTTTTTGTGTTTCGAACTGTTGAGAAGGGGGCGTATTTGAACGAACTCCTCCTAGGGCTTTCGTCCGATCCTTTTGAAACTTGGCACATGGGTTCATGAGGCTTTGACGATGAAAAGTTATCAAAATCATTACTTTTTGATTTGCTATGTCAGAGGGGCGGGGCCACGAAATTCTCCATTTTGCCATACAATTTCAAAGTGCTATAACTTTGTGAAAAATTCTCCAATCTTCACCAAACTTTGAATATATAATAGCAGTCTGGCCTAAAATACATTTCCACAAAAATATTCGGTGATTTGCATAGCGCCTCCTAGTGGAGACAAAAAATACCACTTTTACGAGATGGCGTGCAGCTCGGACAATATTGATCATATCCACCTCAAACTTGGTGTGGGTGTTGTCAAGGCCTTGGACTTGGGGCAAATTTGCTCTATAGCGCCCCCTTGGATTTTTCAGTGGAACAGCCCCACCACAGTTTTGCCCACAGACTCACGAAACTCAGCTGAATTGTAAAACAGGGCAGTACCTACAAAAAACTATCTTGGACCAATAAGCACAAAAAAGCTCTATAGCGCCCCATGGCGCATGTTGGGGGCGCTGCAATTAGAAAAAAATGTTGTGTTAAATAAAGCAAAACTGAAAGCAGTACCAAAACAAGACTGCAGTATGTAATGAGGCGGCTGGACAAAAAAGCTCTATAGCGCCCCATGGCGCCTGTTGGGGGCGCTGCAATTGGAAAAAATGTGTAAAAATAAAGCAAAACTCAAAGTACATTGTCGCACATGTTGACTGTCGCCATGCTGCAATGTGTTCTCAAACAGCATAATGTAGACAGAATATGACATGTAATAGTAACTGTACATTATATCAGTGAAATAAAGTTGTACATTGTCGCACATGTTGACTGTAGCCATGCTGCAATGTGTTCTCAAACAGCATAATGTGGACAGAATATGACATGTAATAGTAACTGTACATTATATCAGTGAAATAAAGTTGTACATTGTCGCACATGACTCCTGAAGGCCAGATCTGAGTCTATGAGAGCTGTCTGAAACTTCTTGTGGTTATTAAGACCGATGTTATAAAGAACGATATTATGCACATTTCAACGTGCGCACATTTCGACGTGCGCACATATGCGAGGGCCCGACCATCGCTGCTTGCAGCTTTAATTTTTAGGGCCCGAGCACGGAAACCGTGCGAAGCCCTATTGTATTTCAAATGTTTATTATTTTTTTTTCTATTATTATTAGGGCCCGAGCACGGAAACCGTGCGAAGCCCTATTGTATTTCAAATGTTTATTATTTTTTTTTCTATTATTATTAGGGCCCGAGCACGGAAACCGTGCGAAGCCCTATTGTATTTCAAATGTTTATTATTTTTTTTTCTATTATTATTATTATTAGGGCCCGAGCACGGAAACCGTGCGAAGCCCTATTGTATTTCAAATGTTTATTTTTTTTTTTTTTATTATTATTATTATTATTAGGGCCCGAGCACGGAAACCGTGCGAAGCCCTATTGTATTTCAAATGTTTATTATTTTTTTAGGGCCCGAGCACGGAAACCGTGCGAAGCCCTATTGTATTTCAAATGTTTATTATTAGGGCCCGAGCACGGAAACCGTGCGAAGCCCTATTGTATTTCAAATGTTTATTTTTTTTTTTTTTATTATTATTATTAGGGCCCGAGCACGGAAACCGTGCGAAGCCCTATTGTATTTCAAATGTTTATTATTTTTTTTTCTATTATTATTATTATTAGGGCCCGAGCACGGAAACCGTGCGAAGCCCTATTGTATTTCAAATGTTTATTTTTTTTTTTTATTATTATTTTCCTTTTTCTTCCACCCAATGAATTGCCTTTTTCAAGGCTTTAATATCCCCAAAAACTCATGAAACTTTGCGTACCCCCCCAAAGTTGGGCGTAAAATTTCGTATTTTGGGGGTCTCGCGCACGAGCGTACAGAAATGGCTCTACGGCGCCACCTAGGTTTCGGTTGTCGGAGGAGCCCCCGGACACTGTTTCATCCACGCGGATGGGATTTGGAGGGTGTATGAAACATATCGAGACGCACCAAAAAGTCTCTTGGTGACCCGGGTTTCGGTAAAGGGTACGGCGGCCATTTTGGGTCAAAGTTCACGTTTTTGTGATTTTTTGGTCATTTCCAGGGGTCGTATTTGAACGAACTCCTCCTAGGGCTTTCGTCCGATCCTTTTGAAACTTGGCGTGTGTGTTCATGAGGCTTTGACGATAAAAAGTTATCAAAATCATAACTTTTTGATGTACTATGTCAGAGGGGCGGGGCCACGAAATTCTCCATTTTGCCATAAAATTTCAAAGTGCTATAACTTTGTGAAAAATTCTCCAATCTTCACCAAACTTTGAATATATAATGGCAGTCTGGCCTAAAATACATTTCCACAAAAATATTCGGTGATTTTCATAGCGCCTCCTAGTGACGACAAAAAAGACCACTTTTACGAGATGGCGTGCAGCTCGAACAATATTCATCATATCCACCTCAAACTAGGTGTGGATGTTGTCAAGGCCTTGGACTTGACATCTGAGAAATAATTTCAACTTTTCATAAAAGGGCGTGGCCGTGACGGCGCGTCAAAGTGGACGCTGCCTTTTTTTTCACCGAAAAACCAGACTCCCTTTACTTTTTGGCTGATTTTCAGGCAAAACTGTTCGGCTATCATATACTTTGTCACAGCTGTCTGAAACTTGTTGGGGTTGTTAAGACCAATGTTACGCAAAATTCGGCTGCATAATTAATGAGGGGGCGGGGCAAAGCGCTTTATAGCGCCCCCTTGAATTTTTCTTTGGGACAGCCCCGCCACAGTTTTGAACACAGAGTTATGAAACTCAGCTGAGTTATGGGGCATCACAAGACCTACAAAAAAGTCTCTTGGAGCAATTTGTAAAATTAACAGGAAGTGAGATATTTAAGTATGAAAATCACCATTTTTTGTGTTTCGAACTGTTAAGAAGGGGGCGTATTTGAACGAACTCCTCCTAGGGCTTTCGTCCAATCCTTTTGAAACTTGGCACATGGGTTCATGAGGCTTTGACGATGAAAAGTTATCAAAATCATAACTTTTTGATGTACTATGTCAGAGGGGCGGGGCCACGAAATTCTCCATTTTGCCATAAAACTCAAAGTGCTATAACTTTGTGAAAAATTCTCCAATCTTCACAAAACTTCTCATATACAACGGTAGTCTGGCCTACAATACATTTCAACAAAAATATTCTGTAATTTGCATAGCGCCTCCTAGTGGAGACAAAAAATACCACTTTTACGAGATGGCGTGCAGCTCGGACAATATTGATCATATCCACCTCAAACTTGGTGTGGATGTTGTCAAGGCCTTGGACTTGGGGCAAATTTGCTCTATAGCGCCCCCTTGATTTTTTCAGTGGAACAGCCCCACCACAGTTTTGCCCACAGACTCACGAAACTCAGCTGAATTGTAGAACTGGGCAGTACCTACAAAAAACTATCTTGGACCATTAAGCACAAAAAAGCTCTATAGCGCCCCATGGCGCATGTTGGGGGCGCTGCAATTGGAAAAAATGTGTAAAATAAAGCAAAACTCAAAGTACATTGTCGCACATGTTGACTGTCGCCATGCTGCAATGTGTTCTCAAACAGCATAATGTAGACAGAATATGACATGTAATAGTAACTGTACATTATATCAGTGAAATAAAGTTGTACATTGTCGCACATGACTCCTGAAGGCCAGATCTGAGTCTATGAGAGCTGTCTGAAACTTCTTGTGGTTATTAAGACAGATGTTATAAAGAACGATATTATGCACATTTCGACGTGCGCACATTTCGACGTGCGCGCATATGCGAGGGCCCGACCATCGCTGCTTGCAGCTTTAATTATTATTATTTTCCTTTTTCTTCCACCCAATGAATTGCCTTTTTCAAGGCTTTAATATCCCCAAAAACTCATGAAACTTTGCGTACCCCCCCAAAGTTGGGCGTAAAATTTCGTATTTTGGGGGTCTCGCGCACGAGCGTACAGAAATGGCTCTACGGCGCCACCTAGGTCTCGGTTGTCGGAGGAGCCCCCGGACACGGTTTCATCCACGCGGATGGGATTTGGAGGGTGTATGAAACATACCGAGACGCACCAAAAAGTCTCTTGGTGACCCGGGTTTCGGTAAAGGGTACGGCGGCCATTTTGGGTCAAAGTTCACGTTTTTGTGATTTTTTGGTCATTTCCAGGGGTCGTATTTGAACGAACTCCTCTTAGGGCTTTCGTCCGATCCTTTTGAAACTTGGCACATGGGTTCATGAGGCTTTGACGATGAAAAGTTATCAAAATCATAACTTTTTGATTTGCTATGTCAGAGGGGTGGGGCCACGAAATTCTCCATTTTGCCATAAAATTTCAAAGTGCTATAACTTTGTGAAAAATTCTCCAATCTTCACCAAATTTTGAATATATAATAGCAGTCTGGCCTAAAATACATTTCCACAAAAATATTCTGTGATTTTCATAGCGCCTCCTAGTGACGACAAAAAAGACCACTTTTACAAGATGGCGTGCAGCTCGGACAATATTGATCATATCCACCTCAAACTTGGTGTGGATGTTGTCAAGGCCTTAGACTTGGGGCAAATTTGCTCTATAGCGCCCCCTTGAATTTTTCAGTGGAACAGCCCCACCACAGTTTTGCCCACAGACTCACGAAACTCAGCTGAATTGTAGAACAGGGCAGTACCTACAAAAAACTATCTTGGACCAATAAGCACAAAAAAGCTCTATAGCGCCCCATGGCGCATGTTGGGGGCGCTGCAATTAGAAAAAATGTTGTGTAAAATAAAGCAAAACTCAAAGCAGTACCAAAACAAGACTGCAGTATGTAATGAGGCGGCTGGACAAAAAAGCTCTATAGTGCCCCATGGCGCCTGTTGGGGGCGCTGCAATTGGAAAAAATGTGTAAAATAAAGCAAAACTCAAAGTACATTGTCGCACATGTTGACTGTCGCCATGCTGCAATGTGTTCTCAAACAGCATAATGTAGACAGAATATGACATGTAATAGTAACATGTACATTATATCAGTGAAATAAAGTTGTACATTGTCGCACATGTTGACTGTAGCCATGCTGCAATGTGTTCTCAAACAGCATAATGTGGACAGAATATGACATGTAATAGTAACTGTACATTATATCAGTGAAATAAAGTTGTACATTGTCGCACATGACTCCTGAAGGCCAGATCTGAGTCCATGAGAGCTGTCTGAAACTTCTTGTGGTTATTAAGACCGATGTTATAAAGAACGATATTATGCACATTTCGACGTGCGCACATTTCGACGTGCGCGCATATGCGAGGGCCCGACCATCGCTGCTTGCAGCTTTAATTATTATTATTTTCCTTTTTCTTCCACCCAATGAATTGCCTTTTTCCAGGCTTTAATATCCCCAAAAACTCATGAAAATGTGCGTACCCCCCCAAAGTCGGGCGTAAAATTTCGTATTTTGGGGGTCTCGGGCACGAGCGTACAGAAATGGCTCTACGGCGCCACCTAGGTTTCGGTTGTCGGAGGAGCCCCCGGACACGGTTTCATCCACGCGGATGAGATTTGGAGGGTGTATGAAACATACCGAGACGCACCAAAAAGTCTCTTGGTGACCCGGGTTTCGGTAAAGGGTACGGCGGCCATTTTGGGTCAAAGTTCACGTTTTTGTGATTTTTTGGTCATTTCCAGGGGTCGTATTTGAACAAACTCCTCCTAGGGCTTTCGTCCGATCCTTTTGAAACTTGGCGTGTGTGTTCATGAGGCTTTGACGATGAAAAGTTATCAAAATCATAACTTTTTGATGTACTATGTCAGAGGGGCGGGGCCACGAAATACTCCATTTTGCCATAAAATTTCAAAGTGCTATAACTTTGTGAAAAATTCTCCAATCTTCACCAAACTTTGAATATATAATGGCAGTCTGGCCTAAAATACATTTCCACAAAAATATTCGGTGATTTTCATAGCGCCTCCTAGTGACGACAAAAAACACCACTTTTACGAGATGGCGTGCAGCTCGAACAATATTCATCATATCCACCTCAAACTAGGTGTGGATGTTGTCAAGGCCTTGGACTTGACATCTGAGAAATAATTTCAACTTTTCATAAAAGGGCGTGGCCGTGACGGCGCGTCAAAGTGGACGCTGCCTTTTTTTTCACCGAAAAACCAGACTCCATTGACTTTTTGGCTGATTTTCAGGCAAAACTGTTCGGCTATCATATACTTTGTCACAGCTGTCTGAAACTTGTTGGGGTTGTTAAGACCAATGTGATGCACAATTCGGCTGCATAATTAATGAGGGGGCGGGGCAAAGCGCTCTATAGCGCCCCCTTGAATTTTTCTTTGGGACAGCCCCGCCACAGTTTTGAACACAGAGTTATGAAACTCAGCTGATTTATGGGGCATCACAAGACCTACAAAAAGTCTCTTGGAGCAATTTGTAAAATTAACAGGAAGTGAGATATTTAAGCATGAAAATCACCATTTTTGTGTTTCGAACTGTTGAGAAGGGGGCGTATTTGAACGAACTCCTCCTAGGGCTTTCGTCCGATCCTTTTGAAACTTGGCACATGGGTTCATGAGGCTTTGACGATGAAAAGTTATCAAAATCATAACTTTTTGATTTGCTATGTCAGAGGGGCGGGGCCACGAAATTCTCCATTTTGCCATAAAATTTCAAAGTGCTATTACTTTGTGAAAAATACTCCAATCTTCACCAAACTTCCAACATAGAATGGCAGTCTGGCCTAGAATACATTTCCACAAAAATATTCGGTGATTTTCATAGCGCCTCCTAGTGACGACAAAAAAGACCACTTTTAAGAGATGGCGTGCAGCTCGGACAATATTGATCATATCCACCTCAAACTAGGTGTGGATGTTGTGAAGACCTTGGACTTGGGGCAAATTTGCTCTATAGCGCCCCCTTGAATTTTTTAGTGGAACAGCCCCGCCACAGTTTTGCCCACAGACTCACGAAACTCAGCTGAATTGTAGAACAGGGCAGTACCTACAAAAAACTATCTTGGACCAATAAGCACAAAAAAGCTCTATAGCGCCCCATGGTGCATGTTGGGGGCGCTGCAATTAGAAAAAATGTTGTGTAAAATAAAGCAAAACTCAAAGCAGTACCAAAACAACACTGCAGTAAGTAATGAGGCGGCTGGACAAAAAAGCTCTATAGCGCCCCATGGCGCCTGTTGGGGGCGCTGCAATTGGAAAAAATGTTGTGTAAAATAAAGCAAAACTCAAAGTACATTGTCGCACATGTTGACTGTCGCCATGCTGCAATGTGTTCTCAAACAGCATAATGTGGACAGAATATGACATGTAATAGTAACTGTACATTATATCAGTGAAATAAAGTTGTACATTGTCGCACATGACTCCTGAAGGCCAGATCTGAGTTTATGAGAGCTGTCTGAAACTTCTTGTGGTTATTGAGACCGATATTAGAAAGAACGATATTATGCACATTTCGACGTGCGCACATTTCGACGTGCGCGCATATGCGAGGGCCCGACCATCGCTGCTTGCAGCTTTAATTTAGGGCCCGAGCACGGAAACCGTGCGAAGCCCTATTGTATTTCAAATGTTTATTATTTTTTTTTTTATTATTATTTTCCTTTTTCTTCCACCCAATGAATTGCCTTTTTCAAGGCTTTAATATCCCCAAAAACTCATGAAAATGTGCGTACCCCCCCAAAGTCGGGCGTAAAATTTCGTATTTTGGGGGTCTCGCGCACGAGCGTACAGAAATGGCTCTACGGCGCCACCTAGGTTTCGGTTGTCGGAGGAGCCCCCGGACACTGTTTCATCCACGCGGATGGGATTTGGAGGGTGTATGAAACATATCGAGACGCACCAAAAAGTCTCTTGGTGACCCGGGTTTCGGTAAAGGGTACGGCGGCCATTTTGGGTCAAAGTTCACGTTTTTGTGATTTTTTGGTCATTTCCAGGGGTCGTATTTGAACGAACTCCTCCTAGGGCTTTCGTCCGATCCTTTTGAAACTTGGCGTGTGTGTTCATGAGGCTTTGACGATAAAAGTTATCAAAATCATAACTTTTTGATGTACTATGTCAGAGGGGCGGGGCCACGAAATTCTCCATTTTGCCATAAAATTTCAAAGTGCTATAACTTTGTGAAAAATTCTCCAATCTTCACCAAACTTTGAATATATAATGGCAGTCTGGCCTAAAATACATTTCCACAAAAATATTCGGTGATTTTCATAGCGCCTCCTAGTGACGACAAAAAAGACCACTTTTACGAGATGGCGTGCAGCTCGAACAATATTCATCATATCCACCTCAAACTAGGTGTGGATGTTGTCAAGGCCTTGGACTTGACATCTGAGAAATAATTTCAACTTTTCATAAAAGGGCGTGGCCGTGACGGCGCGTCAAAGTGGACGCTGCCTTTTTTTTCACCGAAAAACCAGACTCCCTTTACTTTTTGGCTGATTTTCAGGCAAAACTGTTCGGCTATCATATACTTTGTCACAGCTGTCTGAAACTTGTTGGGGTTGTTAAGACCAATGTTACGCAAAATTCGGCTGCATAATTAATGAGGGGGCGGGGCAAAGCGCTTTATAGCGCCCCCTTGAATTTTTCTTTGGGACAGCCCCGCCACAGTTTTGAACACAGAGTTATGAAACTCAGCTGAGTTATGGGGCATCACAAGACCTACAAAAAAGTCTCTTGGAGCAATTTGTAAAATTAACAGGAAGTGAGATATTTAAGCATGAAAATCACCATTTTTTGTGTTTCGAACTGTTAAGAAGGGGGCGTATTTGAACGAACTCCTCCTAGGGCTTTCGTCCAATCCTTTTGAAACTTGGCACATGGGTTCATGAGGCTTTGACGATGAAAAGTTATCAAAATCATAACTTTTTGATGTACTATGTCAGAGGGGCGGGGCCACGAAATTCTCCATTTTGCCATAAAACTCAAAGTGCTATAACTTTGTGAAAAATTCTCCAATCTTCACAAAACTTCTCATATACAACGGTAGTCTGGCCTACAATACATTTCCACAAAAATATTCTGTAATTTGCATAGCGCCTCCTAGTGGAGACAAAAAATACCACTTTTACGAGATGGCGTGCAGCTCGGACAATATTGATCATATCCACCTCAAACTTGGTGTGGATGTTGTCAAGGCCTTGGACTTGGGGCAAATTTGCTCTATAGCGCCCCCTTGATTTTTTCAGTGGAACAGCCCCACCACAGTTTTGCCCACAGACTCACGAAACTCAGCTGAATTGTAGAACTGGGCAGTACCTACAAAAAACTATCTTGGACCATTAAGCACAAAAAAGCTCTATAGCGCCCCATGGCGCATGTTGGGGGCGCTGCAATTGGAAAAAATGTGTAAAATAAAGCAAAACTCAAAGTACATTGTCGCACATGTTGACTGTCGCCATGCTGCAATGTGTTCTCAAACAGCATAATGTAGACAGAATATGACATGTAATAGTAACTGTACATTATATCAGTGAAATAAAGTTGTACATTGTCGCACATGACTCCTGAAGGCCAGATCTGAGTCTATGAGAGCTGTCTGAAACTTCTTGTGGTTATTAAGACAGATGTTATAAAGAACGATATTATGCACATTTCGACGTGCGCACATTTCGACGTGCGCGCATATGCGAGGGCCCGACCATCGCTGCTTGCAGCTTTAATTTATTATTATTTTCCTTTTTCTTCCACCCAATGAATTGCCTTTTTCAAGGCTTTAATATCCCCAAAAACTCATGAAACTTTGCGTACCCCCCCAAAGTTGGGCGTAAAATTTCGTATTTTGGGGGTCTCGCGCACGAGCGTACAGAAATGGCTCTACGGCGCCACCTAGGTTTCGGTTGTCGGAGGAGCCCCCGGACACTGTTTCATCCACGCGGATGGGATTTGGAGGGTGTATGAAACATATCGAGACGCACCAAAAAGTCTCTTGGTGACCCGGGTTTCGGTAAAGGGTACGGCGGCCATTTTGGGTCAAAGTTCACGTTTTTGTGATTTTTTGGTCATTTCCAGGGGTCGTATTTGAACGAACTCCTCCTAGGGCTTTCGTCCGATCCTTTTGAAACTTGGCGTGTGTGTTCATGAGGCTTTGACGATAAAAAGTTATCAAAATCATAACTTTTTGATGTACTATGTCAGAGGGGCGGGGCCACGAAATTCTCCATTTTGCCATAAAATTTCAAAGTGCTATAACTTTGTGAAAAATTCTCCAATCTTCACCAAACTTTGAATATATAATGGCAGTCTGGCCTAAAATACATTTCCACAAAAATATTCGGTGATTTTCATAGCGCCTCCTAGTGACGACAAAAAAGACCACTTTTACGAGATGGCGTGCAGCTCGAACAATATTCATCATATCCACCTCAAACTAGGTGTGGATGTTGTCAAGGCCTTGGACTTGACATCTGAGAAATAATTTCAACTTTTCATAAAAGGGCGTGGCCGTGACGGCGCGTCAAAGTGGACGCTGCCTTTTTTTTCACCGAAAAACCAGACTCCCTTTACTTTTTGGCTGATTTTCAGGCAAAACTGTTCGGCTATCATATACTTTGTCACAGCTGTCTGAAACTTGTTGGGGTTGTTAAGACCAATGTTACGCAAAATTCGGCTGCATAATTAATGAGGGGGCGGGGCAAAGCGCTTTATAGCGCCCCCTTGAATTTTTCTTTGGGACAGCCCCGCCACAGTTTTGAACACAGAGTTATGAAACTCAGCTGAGTTATGGGGCATCACAAGACCTACAAAAAAGTCTCTTGGAGCAATTTGTAAAATTAACAGGAAGTGAGATATTTAAGCATGAAAATCACCATTTTTTGTGTTTCGAACTGTTAAGAAGGGGGCGTATTTGAACGAACTCCTCCTAGGGCTTTCGTCCAATCCTTTTGAAACTTGGCACATGGGTTCATGAGGCTTTGACGATGAAAAGTTATCAAAATCATAACTTTTTGATGTACTATGTCAGAGGGGCGGGGCCACGAAATTCTCCATTTTGCCATAAAACTCAAAGTGCTATAACTTTGTGAAAAATTCTCCAATCTTCACAAAACTTCTCATATACAACGGTAGTCTGGCCTACAATACATTTCCACAAAAATATTCTGTAATTTGCATAGCGCCTCCTAGTGGAGACAAAAAATACCACTTTTACGAGATGGCGTGCAGCTCGGACAATATTGATCATATCCACCTCAAACTTGGTGTGGATGTTGTCAAGGCCTTGGACTTGGGGCAAATTTGCTCTATAGCGCCCCCTTGATTTTTTCAGTGGAACAGCCCCACCACAGTTTTGCCCACAGACTCACGAAACTCAGCTGAATTGTAGAACTGGGCAGTACCTACAAAAAACTATCTTGGACCATTAAGCACAAAAAAGCTCTATAGCGCCCCATGGCGCATGTTGGGGGCGCTGCAATTGGAAAAAATGTGTAAAATAAAGCAAAACTCAAAGTACATTGTCGCACATGTTGACTGTCGCCATGCTGCAATGTGTTCTCAAACAGCATAATGTAGACAGAATATGACATGTAATAGTAACTGTACATTATATCAGTGAAATAAAGTTGTACATTGTCGCACATGACTCCTGAAGGCCAGATCTGAGTCTATGAGAGCTGTCTGAAACTTCTTGTGGTTATTAAGACAGATGTTATAAAGAACGATATTATGCACATTTCGACGTGCGCGCATATGCGAGGGCCCGACCATCGCTGCTTGCAGCTTTATTAGGGCCCGAGCACGGAAACCGTGCGAAGCCCTATTGTATTTCAAATGTTTATTAGGGCCCGAGCACGGAAACCGTGCGAAGCCCTATTGTATTTCAAATGTTTATTTTTTTTTTTTTTATTATTATTATTATTTTCCTTTTTCTTCCACCCAATGAATTGCCTTTTTCCAGGCTTTAATATCCCCAAAAACTCATGAAAATGTGCGTACCCCCCCAAAGTCGGGCGTAAAATTTCGTATTTTGGGGGTCTCGGGCACGAGCGTACAGAAATGGCTCTACGGCGCCACCTAGGTTTCGGTTGTCGGAGGAGCCCCCGGACACGGTTTCATCCACGCGGATGGGATTTGGAGGGTGTATGAAACATATCGAGACGCACCAAAAAGTCTCTTGGTGACCCGGGTTTCGGTAAAGGGTACGGCGGCCATTTTGGGTCAAAGTTCACGTTTTTGTGATTTTTTGGTCATTTCCAGGGGTCGTATTTGAACGAACTCCTCCTAGGGCTTTCGTCCGATCCTTTTGAAACTTGGCGTGTGTGTTCATGAGGCTTTGACGATGAAAAGTTATCAAAATCATAACTTTTTGATGTACTATGTCAGAGGGGCGGGGCCACGAAATTCTCCATTTTGCCATAAAATTTCAAAGTGCTATAACTTTGTGAAAAATTCTCCAATCTTCACCAAACTTTGAATATATAATGGCAGTCTGGCCTAAAATACATTTCCACAAAAATATTCGGTGATTTTCATAGCGCCTCCTAGTGACGACAAAAAACACCACTTTTACGAGATGGCGTGCAGCTCGAACAATATTCATCATATCCACCTCAAACTAGGTGTGGATGTTGTCAAGGCCTTGGACTTGACATCTGAGAAATAATTTCAACTTTTCATAAAAGGGCGTGGCCGTGACGGCGCGTCAAAGTGGACGCTGCCTTTTTTTTCACCGAAAAACCAGACTCCATTGACTTTTTGGCTGATTTTCAGGCAAAACTGTTCGGCTATCATATACTTTGTCACAGCTGTCTGAAACTTGTTGGGGTTGTTAAGACCAATGTGATGCACAATTCGGCTGCATAATTAATGAGGGGGCGGGGCAAAGCGCTCTATAGCGCCCCCTTGAATTTTTCTTTGGGACAGCCCCGCCACAGTTTTGAACACAGAGTTATGAAACTCAGCTGAGTTATGGGGCATCACAAGACCTACAAAAAAGTCTCTTGGAGCAATTTGTAAAATTAACAGGAAGTGAGATATTTAAGCATGAAAATCACCATTTTTTGTGTTTCGAACTGTTGAGAAGGGGGCGTATTTGAACGAACTCCTCCTAGGGCTTTCGTCCGATCCTTTTGAAACTTGGCACATGGGTTCATGAGGCTTTGACGATGAAAAGTTATCAAAATCATAACTTTTTGATTTGCTATGTCAGAGGGGCGGGGCCACGAAATTCTCCATTTTGCCATAAAATTTCAAAGTGCTATAACTTTGTGAAAAATTCTCCAATCTTCACCAAACTTTGAATATATAATGGCAGTCTGGCCTAAATACATTTCCACAAAAATATTCGGTGATTTGCATAGCGCCTCCTAGTGGACGACAAAAAAGACCACTTTTACGAGATGGCGTGCAGCTCGGACAATATTGATCATATCCACCTCAAACTTGGTGTGGATGTTGTCAAGGCCTTGGACTTGGGGCAAATTTGCTCTATAGCGCCCCCTTGAATTTTTCAGTGGAACAGCCCCACCACAGTTTTGCCCACAGACTCACGAAACTCAGCTGAATTGTAGAACAGGGCAGTACCTACAAAAAACTATCTTGGACCAATAAGCACAAAAAAGCTCTATAGCGCCCCATGGCGCATGTTGGGGGCGCTGCAATTAGAAAAAATGTTGTGTAAAATAAAGCAAAACTCAAAGCAGTACCAAAACAAGACTGCAGTATGTAATGAGGCGGCTGGACAAAAAAGCTCTATAGCGCCCCATGGCGCCTGTTGGGGGCGCTGCAATTGGAAAAAATGTGTAAAATAAAGCAAAACTCAAAGTACATTGTCGCACATGTTGACTGTCGCCATGCTGCAATGTGTTCTCAAACAGCATAATGTAGACAGAATATGACATGTAATAGTAACTGTACATTATATCAGTGAAATAAAGTTGTACATTGTCGCACATGTTGACTGTAGCCATGCTGCAATGTGTTCTCAAACAGCATAATGTGGACAGAATATGACATGTAATAGTAACTGTACATTATATCAGTGAAATAAAGTTGTACATTGTCGCACATGACTCCTGAAGGCCAGATCTGAGTCTATGAGAGCTGTCTGAAACTTCTTGTGGTTATTAAGACCGATGTTATAAAGAACGATATTATGCACATTTCGACGTGCGCACATTTCGACGTGCGCACATATGCGAGGGCCCGACCATCGCTGCTTGCAGCTTTAATATTTTTTTTAGGGCCCGAGCACGGAAACCGTGCGAAGCCCTATTGTATTTCAAATGTTTATTATTTTTTTTTTTTATTAGGGCCCGAGCACGGAAACCGTGCGAAGCCCTATTGTATTTCAAATGTTTATTATTTTTTTTTTTTATTATTATTTTCCTTTTTCTTCCACCCAATGAATTGCCTTTTTCAAGGCTTTAACATCCCCAAAAACTCATGAAAATGTGCGTACCCCCCCAAAGTCGGGCGTAAAATTTTGTATTTTGGAGGTCTCGCGCACGAGCGTACAGAAATGGCTCTACGGCGCCACCTAGGTTTCGGTTGTCGGAGGAGCCCCCGGACACGGTTTCATCCACGCGGATGGGATTTGGAGGGTGTATGAAACATATCGAGACGCACCAAAAAGTCTCTTGGTGACCCGGGTTTCGGTAAAGGGTACGGCGGCCATTTTGGGTCAAAGTTCACGTTTTTGTGATTTTTTGGTCATTTCCAGGGGTCGTATTTGAACGAACTCCTCCTAGGGCTTTCGTCCGATCCTTTTGAAACTTGGCGTGTGTGTTCATGAGGCTTTGACGATGAAAAGTTATCAAAATCATAACTTTTTGATGTACTATGTCAGAGGGGCGGGGCCACGAAATTCTCCATTTTGCCATAAAATTTCAAAGTGCTATAACTTTGTGAAAAATTCTCCAATCTTCACCAAACTTTGAATATATAATGGCAGTCTGGCCTAAAATGCATTTCCACAAAAATATTCGGTGATTTTCATAGCGCCTCCTAGTGACGACAAAAAACACCACTTTTACGAGATGGCGTGCAGCTCGAACAATATTCATCATATCCACCTCAAACTAGGTGTGGATGTTGTCAAGGCCTTGGACTTGACATCTGAGAAATAATTTCAACTTTTCATAAAAGGGCGTGGCCGTGACGGCGCGTCAAAGTGGACGCTGCCTTTTTTTTCACCGAAAAACCAGACTCCCTTTACTTTTTGGCTAATTTTCAGGCAAAACTGTTCGGCTATCATATACTTTGTCACAGCTGTCTGAAACTTCTTGGGGTTGTTAAGACCAATGTTACGCAAAATTCGGCTGCATAATTAATGAGGGGGCGGGGCAAAGCGCTCTATAGCGCCCCCTTGAATTTTTCTTTGGGACAGCCCCGCCACAGTTTTGAACACAGAGTTATGAAACTCAGCTGAGTTATGGGGCATCACAAGACCTACAAAAAAGTCTCTTGGAGCAATTTGTAAAATTAACAGGAAGTGAGATATTTAAGCATTAAAATCACCATTTTTTGTGTTTCGAACTGTTGAGAAGGGGGGCGTATTTGAACGAACTCCTCCTAGGGCTTTCGTCCGATCCTTTTGAAACTTGGCACATGGGTTCATGAGGCTTTGACGATGAAAAGTTATCAAAATCATAACTTTTTGATGTACTATGTCAGAGGGGCGGGGCCACGAAATTCTCCATTTTGCCATAAAACTCAAAGTGCTATAACTTTGTGAAAAATTCTCCAATCTTCACAAAACTTCTCATATACAACGGTAGTCTGGCCTACAATACATTTCCACAAAAATATTCTGTAATTTGCATAGCGCCTCCTAGTGGAGACAAAAAATACCACTTTTACGAGATGGCGTGCAGCTCGGACAATATTGATCATATCCACCTCAAACTTGGTGTGGATGTTGTCAAGGCCTTGGACTTGGGGCAAATTTGCTCTATAGCGCCCCCTTGAATTTTTCAGTGGAACAGCCCCACCACAGTTTTGCCCACAGACTCACGAAACTCAGCTGAATTGTAGAACAGGGCAGTACCTACAAAAAACTATCTTGGACCAATAAGCACAAAAAAGCTCTATAGCGCCCCATGGCGCATGTTGGGGGCGCTGCAATTAGAAAAAATGTTGTGTAAAATAAAGCAAAACTCAAAGCAGTACCAAAACAAGACTGCAGTATGTAATGAGGCGGCTGGACAAAAAAGCTCTATAGCGCCCCATGGCGCCTGTTGGGGGCGCTGCAATTGGAAAAAATGTGTCAAATAAAGCAAAACTCAAAGTACATATTGACCGTCGTCATGCTGCAATATGTTCTCAAACAGCATAATGTAGACAGAATATGACATGTAATAGTAACTGTACATTATATCAGTGAAATAAAGTTGTACATTGTCGCACATGTTGACTGTAGCCATGCTGCAATGTGTTCTCAAACAGCATAATGTGGACAGAATATGACATGTAATAGTAACTGTACATTATATCAGTGAAATAAAGTTGTACATTGTCGCACATGACTCCTGAAGGCCAGATCTGAGTCTATGAGAGCTGTCTGAAACTTCTTGTGGTTATTAAGACAGATGTTATAAAGAACGATATTATGCACATTTCGACGTGCGCACATTTCGACGTGCGCGCATATGCGAGGGCCCGACCATCGCTGCTTGCAGCTTTAATTATTATTTTCCTTTTTCTTCCACCCAATGAATTGCCTTTTTCAAGGCTTTAATATCCCCAAAAACTCATGAAACTTTGCGTACCCCCCCAAAGTTGGGCGTAAAATTTCGTATTTTGGGGGTCTCGCGCACGAGCGTACAGAAATGGCTCTACGGCGCCACCTAGGTTTCGGTTGTCGGAGGAGCCCCCGGACACTGTTTCATCCACGCGGATGGGATTTGGAGGGTGTATGAAACATATCGAGACGCACCAAAAAGTCTCTTGGTGACCCGGGTTTCGGTAAAGGGTACGGCGGCCATTTTGGGTCAAAGTTCACGTTTTTGTGATTTTTTGGTCATTTCCAGGGGTCGTATTTGAACGAACTCCTCCTAGGGCTTTCGTCCGATCCTTTTGAAACTTGGCGTGTGTGTTCATGAGGCTTTGACGATGAAAAGTTATCAAAATCATAACTTTTTGATGTACTATGTCAGAGGGGCGGGGCCACGAAATTCTCCATTTTGCCATAAAATTTCAAAGTGCTATAACTTTGTGAAAAATTCTCCAATCTTCACCAAACTTTGAATATATAATGGCAGTCTGGCCTAAAATACATTTCCACAAAAATATTCGGTGATTTTCATAGCGCCTCCTAGTGACGACAAAAAAGACCACTTTTACGAGATGGCGTGCAGCTCGAACAATATTCATCATATCCACCTCAAACTAGGTGTGGATGTTGTCAAGGCCTTGGACTTGACATCTGAGAAATAATTTCAACTTTTCATAAAAGGGCGTGGCCGTGACGGCGCGTCAAAGTGGACGCTGCCTTTTTTTTCACCGAAAAACCAGACTCCATTGACTTTTTGGTTGATTTTCAGGCAAAACTGTTCGGCTATCATATACTTTGTCACAGCTGTCTGAAACTTGTTGGGGTTGTTAAGACCAATGTGATGCACAATTCGGCTGCATAATTAATGAGGGGGCGGGGCAAAGCGCTCTATAGCGCCCCCTTGAATTTTTCTTTGGGACAGCCCCGCCACAGTTTTGAACACAGAGTTATGAAACTCAGCTGAGTTATGGGGCATCACAAGACCTACAAAAAAGTCTCTTGGAGCAATTTGTAAAATTAACAGGAAGTGAGATATTTAAGCATGAAAATCACCATTTTTTGTGTTTCGAACTGTTGAGAAGGGGGCGTATTTGAACGAACTCCTCCTAGGGCTTTCGTCCAATCCTTTTGAAACTTGGCACATGCGTTCATGAGGCTTTGACGATGAAAAGTTATCAAAATCATAACTTTTTGATGTACTATGTCAGAGGGGCGGGGCCACGAAATTCTCCATTTTGCCATAAAACTCAAAGTGCTATAACTTTGTGAAAAATTCTCCAATCTTCACAAAACTTCTCATATACAACGGTAGTCTGGCCTACAATACATTTCCACAAAAATATTCTGTAATTTGCATAGCGCCTCCTAGTGGAGACAAAAAATACCACTTTTACGAGATGGCGTGCAGCTCGGACAATATTGATCATATCCACCTCAAACTTGGTGTGGATGTTGTCAAGGCCTTGGACTTGGGGCAAATTTGCTCTATAGCGCCCCCTTGAATTTTTCAGTGGAACAGCCCCACCACAGTTTTGCCCACAGACTCACGAAACTCAGCTGAATTGTAGAACTGGGCAGTACCTACAAAAAACTATCTTGGACCATTAAGCACAAAAAAGCTCTATAGCGCCCCATGGCGCATGTTGGGGGCGCTGCAATTAGAAAAAAATGTTGTAAATAAAGCAAAACTCAAAGCAGTACCAAAACAACACTGCAGTAATGTAATGAGGCGGCTGGACAAAAAAGCTCTATAGCGCCCCATGGGGCCTGTTGGCGGCGCTGCAATTGGAAAACATTGTGTAAAATAAAGCAAAACTCAAAGTACATTGTCGCACATGTTGACTGTCGCCATGCTGCAATGTGTTCTCAAACAGCATAATGTGGACAGAATATGACATGTAATAGTAACTGTACATTATATCAGTGAAATAAAGTTGTACATTGTCGCACATGTTGACTGTAGCCATGCTGCAATGTGTTCTCAAACAGCATAATGTGGACAGAATATGACATGTAATAGTAACTGTACATTATATCAGTGAAATAAAGTTGTACATTGTCAGACATGACTCCTGAAGGCCAGATCTGAGTCTATGAGAGCTGTCTGAAACTTCTTGTGGTTATTAAGACCGATATTATAAAGAACGATATTATGCACATTTCGACGTGCGCACATTTCGACGTGCGCGCATATGCGAGGGCCCGACCATCGCTGCTTGCAGCTTTAATTAGGGCCCGAGCACGGAAACCGTGCGAAGCCCTATTGTATTTCAAATGTTTATTATTTTTTTTTTTATTATTTTCCTTTTTCTTCCACCCAATGAATTGCCTTTTTCAAGGCTTTAATATCCCCAAAAACTCATGAAACTTTGCGTACCCCCCCAAAGTTGGGCGTAAAATTTCGTATTTTGGGGGTCTCGCGCACGAGCGTACAGAAATGGCTCTACGGCGCCACCTAGGTTTCGGTTGTCGGAGGAGCCCCCGGACACTGTTTCATCCACGCGGATGGGATTTGGAGGGTGTATGAAACATATCGAGACGCACCAAAAAGTCTCTTGGTGACCCGGGTTTCGGTAAAGGGTACGGCGGCCATTTTGGGTCAAAGTTCACGTTTTTGTGATTTTTTGGTCATTTCCAGGGGTCGTATTTGAACGAACTCCTCCTAGGGCTTTCGTCCGATCCTTTTGAAACTTGGCGTGTGTGTTCATGAGGCTTTGACGATAAAAAGTTATCAAAATCATAACTTTTTGATGTACTATGTCAGAGGGGCGGGGCCACGAAATTCTCCATTTTGCCATAAAATTTCAAAGTGCTATAACTTTGTGAAAAATTCTCCAATCTTCACCAAACTTTGAATATATAATGGCAGTCTGGCCTAAAATACATTTCCACAAAAATATTCGGTGATTTTCATAGCGCCTCCTAGTGACGACAAAAAAGACCACTTTTACGAGATGGCGTGCAGCTCGAACAATATTCATCATATCCACCTCAAACTAGGTGTGGATGTTGTCAAGGCCTTGGACTTGACATCTGAGAAATAATTTCAACTTTTCATAAAAGGGCGTGGCCGTGACGGCGCGTCAAAGTGGAAGCTGCCTTTTTTTTCACCGAAAAACCAGACTCCATTGACTTTTTGGTTGATTTTCAGGCAAAACTGTTCGGCTATCATATACTTTGTCACAGCTGTCTGAAACTTGTTGGGGTTGTTAAGACCAATGTGATGCACAATTCGGCTGCATAATTAATGAGGGGGCGGGGCAAAGCGCTCTATAGCGCCCCCTTGAATTTTTCTTTGGGACAGCCCCGCCACAGTTTTGAACACAGAGTTATGAAACTCAGCTGAGTTATGGGGCATCACAAGACCTACAAAAAAGTCTCTTGGAGCAATTTGTAAAATTAACAGGAAGTGAGATATTTAAGCATGAAAATCACCATTTTTTGTGTTTCGAACTGTTGAGAAGGGGGCGTATTTGAACGAACTCCTCCTAGGGCTTTCGTCCAATCCTTTTGAAACTTGGCACATGCGTTCATGAGGCTTTGACGATGAAAAGTTATCAAAATCATAACTTTTTGATGTACTATGTCAGAGGGGCGGGGCCACGAAATTCTACATTTTGCCATAAAATTTCAAAGTGCTATAACTTTGTGAAAAATTCTCCAATCTTCACCAAACTTTGAATATATAATAGCAGTCTGGCCTAAAATACATTTCCACAAAAATATTCTGTGATTTTCATAGCGCCTCCTAGTGACGACAAAAAAGACCACTTTTACGAGATGGCGTGCAGCTCGGACAATATTGATCATATCCACCTCAAACTTGGTGTGGATGTTGTCAAGGCCTTGGACTTGGGGCAAATTTGCTCTACAGCGCCCCCTTGAATTTTTCAGTGGAACAGCCCCACCACAGTTTTGCCCACAGACTCACGAAACTCAGCTGAATTGTAGAACAGGGCAGTACCTACAAAAAACTATCTTGGACCAATAAGCACAAAAAAGCTCTATAGCGCCCCATGGCGCATGTTGGGGGCGCTGCAATTAGAAAAAATGTTGTGTAAAATAAAGTAAAACTCAAAGTACATTGTCGCACATGTTGACTGTCGCCATGCTGCAATGTGTTCTCAAACAGCATAATGTAGACAGAATATGACATGTAATAGTAACTGTACATTATATCAGTGAAATAAAGTTGTACATTGTCGCACATGTTGACTGTAGCCATGCTGCAATGTGTTCTCAAACAGCATAATGTGGACAGAATATGACATGTAATAGTAACTGTACATTATATCAGTGAAATAAAGTTGTACATTGTCGCACATGACTCCTGAAGGCCAGATCTGAGTCTATGAGAGCTGTCTGAAACTTCTTGTGGTTATTAAGACAGATGTTATAAAGAACGATATTATGCACATTTCGACGTGCGCACATTTCGACGTGCGCACATTTCGACGTGCGCGCATATGCGAGGGCCCGACCATCGCTGCTTGCAGCTTTAATTTTTTTTTTTTTTTTATTAATCAGCCAAATGAATTGCCTTTTTCAAGGCTTTAATATCCCCAAAAACTCATGAAAATGTGCGTACCCCCCCAAAGTCGGGCGTAAAATTTTGTATTTTGGGGGTCTCGCGCACGAGCGTACAGAAATGGCTCTACGGCGCCACCTAGGTTTCGGTTGTCGGAGGAGCCCCCGGACACGGTTTCATCCACGCGGATGAGATTTGGAGGGTGTATGAAACATACCGAGACGCACCAAAAAGTCTCTTGGTGACCCGGGTTTCGGTAAAGGGTACGGCGGCCATTTTGGGTCAAAGTTCACGTTTTTGTGATTTTTTGGTCATTTCCAGGGGTCGTATTTGAACGAACTCCTCCTAGGGCTTTCGTCCGATCCTTTTGAAACTTGGCGTGTGTGTTCATGAGGCTTTGACGATGAAAAGTTATCAAAATCATAACTTTTTGATGTACTATGTCAGAGGGGCGGGGCCACGAAATTCTCCATTTTGCCATAAAATTTCAAAGTGCTATAACTTTGTGAAAAATTCTCCAATCTTCACCAAACTTTGAATATATAATGGCAGTCTGGCCTAAAATACATTTCCACAAAAATATTCGGTGATTTTCATAGCGCCCCCTAGTGACGACAAAAAACACCACTTTTACGAGATGGCGTGCAGCTCGAACAATATTCATCATATCCACCTCAAACTAGGTGTGGATGTTGTCAAGGCCTTGGACTTGACATCTGAGAAATAATTTCAACTTTTCATAAAAGGGCGTGGCCGTGACGGCGCGTCAAAGTGGACGCTGCCTTTTTTTTCACCGAAAAACCAGACTCCATTGACTTTTTGGTTGATTTTCAGGCAAAACTGTTCGGCTATCATATACTTTGTCACAGCTGTCTGAAACTTGTTGGGGTTGTTAAGACCAATGTGATGCACAATTCGGCTGCATAATTAATGAGGGGGCGGGGCAAAGCGCTCTATAGCGCCCCCTTGAATTTTTCTTTGGGACAGCCCCGCCACAGTTTTGAACACAGAGTTATGAAACTCAGCTGAGTTATGGGGCATCACAAGACCTACAAAAAAGTCTCTTGGAGCAATTTGTAAAATTAACAGGAAGTGAGATATTTAAGCATGAAAATCACCATTTTTTGTGTTTCGAACTGTTGAGAAGGGGGCGTATTTGAACAAACTCCTCCTAGGGCTTTCGTCCAATCCTTTTGAAACTTGGCACATGGGTTCATGAGGCTTTGACGATGAAAAGTTATCAAAATCATAACTTTTTGATGTACTATGTCAGAGGGGCGGGGCCACGAAATTCTCCATTTTGCCATAAAATTTCAAAGTGCTATAACTTTGTGAAAAAATCTCCAATCTTCACCAAACTTTGAATATATAATGGCAGTCTGGCCTAAAATACATTTCCACAAAAATATTCGGTGATTTTCATAGCGCCTCCTAGTGACGACAAAAAAGACCACTTTTACGAGATGGCGTGCAGCTCGGACAATATTCATCATATCCACCTCAAACTAGGTGTGGATGTTGTCAAGGCCTTGGACTTGGGGCAAATTTGCTCTATAGCGCCCCCTTGAATTTTTCAGTGGAACAGCCCCACCACAGTTTTGCCCACAGACTCACGAAACTCAGCTGAATTGTAGAACAGGGCAGTACCTACAAAAACCTGTCTTGGACTAATAAGCACAAAAAAGCTCTATAGCGCCCCATGGTGCATGTTGGGGGCGCTGCAATTAGAAAAAATGTTGTGTAAAATCAAGCAAAACTCAAAGCAGTACCAAAACAACACTGCAGTAAGTAATGAGGCGGCTGGACAAAAAAGCTCTATAGCGCCCCATGGGGCCTGTTGGCGGCGCTGCAATTGGAAAACATGTTGTGTAAAATAAAGCAAAACTCAAAGTACATTGTCGCACATGTTGACTGTCGCCATGCTGCAATGTGTTCTCAAACAGCATAATGTAGACAGAATATGACATGTAATAGTAACTGTACATTATATCAGTGAAATAAAGTTGTACATTGTCGCACATGTTGACTGTAGCCATGCTGCAATGTGTTCTCAAACAGCATAATGTGGACAGAATATGACATGTAATAGTAACTGTACATTATATCAGTGAAATAAAGTTGTACATTGTCAGACATGACTCCTGAAGGCCAGATCTGAGTCTATGAGAGCTGTCTGAAACTTCTTGTGGTTATTAAGACAGATGTTATAAAGAACGATATTATGCACATTTCGACGTGCGCACATTTCGACGTGCGCGCATATGCGAGGGCCCGACCATCGCTGCTTGCAGCTTTAATTTCTTTTAATGATTGTATTGTAATAGGATACATCAAAGGTTAAGATACATACAGGATAAAGATACATAAAAGATAAGGTGTAATACATTTTAATGATTGTATTGTAATAGGATACATCAAAGTTAAGATACATACAGGATAAATATACATAAAAGATAAGGTGTAATACATTTTAATGATTGTATTGTGATAGGATACATCAAAGTTAAGATACATACAGGATAAAGATACATAAAAGATAAGGTGTAATACTGTACATTGGTCGCAAAAAAAAGGAGACGACTAGTCTTTAATCATCTTTAAAACCTGAACTAACACACTGTGATCTAAACTAGTCTGAAGAATGTTATGCAATCTTTTCAGTTCGCCTGGGATATTCACAGACGTGTTATTCTGCAAATGAAAAATCAACACATCCACAAACAGAGTGTACAGAGTGAGCAAATGACAGGGTGTTTTCAAAGGTCTCTGACAAATCAGATGCACTCGCACACTGCACCATGACTTCCCAAGCTGTATGTCCGGTGTGAGAACGAACTCTGTCCATAATGTTGCTTAGTCGTCTGATTTCAACCGGTATTGTGACAGCGTCTCTATCTGTTGAAACTCTGTTGCAAAGATCCTGTATCAGATGGGTGATGATCATTCTCTCTTCCACACAGGTTACAAGTTTTCTCCAATAATTACCCATGATTAATAAACAATCAGAAACAAGAGAACAAACTTTCCCAGCCATCCGACACCAGTTTCAGTTCTCCAATTTTGAGTATGTCCTGGCCAATCAGCTTGTCGTACATGCTGCCGATGGAATCCTGGATGTTCCTCGTGGATCTGAGCTCGTGTAATAGAGTCTGTGCCACGGCTTTGACTCTGGCGTCGTCCTCTCGGATGTTGCGTGCGGTCAGGAGACGTTAGATGGAAGTGTGGCGGCCAGGGGGGTGAAAAGTTATGTAACTATTAAAGGAAGGAAAAAGCTCGACAACGCCACCCTGGGAATTTCACCCAGGGAATTACTCAACCGTGAGGCACAAAGGTTCAAGGTTACTGGAGGGCAGGAGACGTGGTTCAAGGTTTAAATATACAAATTTTATTTAACATTTGTTTAAAAAGTATCCCCGATAAAACCCATTCACACAACAAATGAAAGAAACCTAATCAGAGCTGAGACCGAAGTGGATGGGCAAGGGCTAGGGCAGGACCAAAAAAAAGGCAAAAATAACCTAAATCACCAGGCATACGTGGCAGACACTCTCAGTGAAGAAAACTACTCCCAAGGACACAGCAAGACACGACGGAGGACCCCACCACCAGGTCACCAGCATCACCACCACTGGCCTACAGCAACTGAAAAGTGAAAAAGAACATTAATGAGATGGCACACAAAAAAGAAAAAAATACCCAAAACTTAACAAAACTATGAATAAAAGAGCAAATTACAAGCTTAAACAAAGTAATAACTACCCAAAACAAAAACTAAAGACAACAAAACTCAAAAACAATTTACAAAACAACTCTAAATTAACAAAATATAATTACATAAACAAAAGTCCAGACTCAACCTAGACCCACTATCACAACCGTACGTTCACAAGGGAATCAGTCCCCAGTAAAAAATATGCTTATGCCCGGACTGCGGTGTACGGCCGAACAATCGTCCTACACAGCGTATATCTTGGGAGCTGCTGGCGGCCACAGGAAAACGCCGTGGGCAGGGTCAGGCAACGTAATGACAGCAGCATAAAATAGCACCAAACAACGCGGTAAACAAGCAGTAAACAAAGCAGCAGCGGCCCAATAAGGTGGTTACAACACCTAGTCAAAAAGGAAAAACACTATTAGCGTGTGCTAGATGCGAATACGATTGATGCAGTGGCACGTAACAATGTACATACCTTCTCAGAACGCACACTCACGAGGAGGAAGGATTGGACTCCAGGCAGCCGCCAGCATGCACCTGTGACCAGACCAACATTAGCCACCTAGCAGCACCAAGCACAACGCTGAGACGAACAACACTTACCCTCGGCCAATGATCACGATAGCACACACAGGGCGCACGGAGCAGCGGACACAGGGCGCACGGAGCAGCACACAAACCTACAACGATTATATACACACCTTAAATATAAAAACAGACAAAACGACGAGCGAGGTGAAGCAGCAGGCGGCCATACCTGTCGGGCACACGACCTCTGACCCGGGAATATCGCGGGTGACCATGGAAACGCAGAGGCGGACACGGTGGGCAAACCACCGTTTTATACCGGCTCACCTCAATGACTAGCGGAAGTAGGGAAGGGAAACCATAGCAACCGTCAACAGAAAGAGCGAGGGGAAAAGAGAAAAAAAAACGCTCGTACTGCTAAAGAAGGAATCAAGTGAGAGGTGAAAAGCATCTTTATTATCCCGCGAAAGTTGATCTGGTAGTAATCATCTTCCACATTTTCCAGACACGGGTGCTGTCTCTGGCTTGGGTGGTTGATCTGACACCTGTAGCACTGCTTGCGTCGAAACTTGTGAAGGGTGATGTTGAGCAGATGGATGACGGCTGCCTTTACGGCGTTGAAGAAAGCCAAAGACGCCACCCCATCCATCTCGTCAGCCATGTCTTCGCTTTTTACAGGAGTGGGTGAAACCGGTGAAGGGGGAGGTGTCATTAAGTCGGGGGAGGAGGAGCGTTGAGACTCCCCGTCCATGTCCGTGTCATCTGTTTCTGTATCGGAACAGCCGCCGGATGAGAGGATCGGGGGTGCGGAGGCCGCACGTTCTCTCTGCTTCGGCGGGGTCGTGGAGGCCGGAGAAGCAGAGAGGATCGGGGGTGCAGAGGCCGAACGTTCTCTCTGCTTCGGGGGGGTCGTGGAGGCCGGAGAAGAAGAAACTGCAAGCCCGTGTGAAGCCTCAGGACTCGGAGACAGGGGGGTCCACGTGGTGGTGAGCCGTCTCTGGTTGTAGCGTCGGTTAAAATCTGCCATGTCTTTTAGTCAGGTTGAGCCAGTCGGCGGGGTTGTGCTGGTACGTCCGCTATTGTGTCTGCTTTTATGCATTGAGGCAAGGAGGTGTGGTTTCAAAAGGACAGAGTTTTTTTCACCGCCAGGACGTCATTCCATTTACGGCAGTTGGTAAACAGTCGTAATTTTTTTTCCAATTTCTTCCATCTTCTCCTTCC
>CM014091.1:127258-275591 GCA_004119915.2 Collichthys lucidus
ATATTTAGAATATTTGCAATATAAAAATTATTGGGGTGTCACTTTGGGTACACTTTTAACTTTCAAAAACTTTCTGATGCACTAGCAGTTAACATTAGCATGTTAGCATTAGCATGTTAACGCTGATGCGCTAGCAGTTAGCATTAACATGTTAACATTATCATGTTAGAATTACCATGTTAACATTAACATGTTAGCATTAGCATGTTAACATTGACATGTTAGCATTAACATGTTAACATTAGCATGCTATCATTAGCATGTTACCATTAACATGTTAGCATTACCATGCTATCATTAGCATGTTAGCAATAACATGTTAGCATTACCATGCTATCATTAGCATGTTAACATTAGCATGTTAGCATTAACATGTTAACGCTAATGCACTAATAGTTATGTTAGCATTACCATGCTATCATTAGCATGTTAACATTAACATGTTAGCATTAACATGTTAACGCTAATGCACTAATAGTTAGCATTAGCATGTTAGCATTAGCATGTGTGGACTTTTGGTTTGTGTTTTTTTTTTCAGTAGCTTGGGGTGTCACTTTGGGTACACTTTGAACTTTCAGATACCTCAACGTTCAGCTCCAAGGGGAGCCCCGGTGCTCAGGCAGTCTGCCGGGGAGGTTTCGTGGTCCTAGGAGACCGGCTGTGTGTGTGTGTGTGTGTGTGTCTCACACCTGGAGGTCAGAGGAGCCTAATGAGAGACAGACAGACACATACACAGGAACCAGGTACAGGCCCTGCCATGCCTCACCTCACACCCAAGGAGAGTCAACTCATCCCTGGGCAAACCTCAGCTCCAGAGAGCCTCTTTCCTCCTGGAGGTCAGCGGAGCCTAATGAGTGACAGTCAGTCAGTCAGTCAGTCAGTCAGTCTGGGCGGTGGGCGGTGGGCAGTGAGCCCTTTTTTTTCTTCGAATTTTCATTTTGGGGCACCTAGGGGCCTTCTTCTGAATCCTTCATTTTGGGGCACCTAGGGGCCCTCTTCTGAATCCTTCATTTTGGGGCACCTAGGGGCCCTCTTCTGAATCCTTCAAAAGTGCCAAAGTATCCCCAGTCACCCCAAAGTATGACTCATTCTTTTTGGGATACTTTTTAGCTTTTGAAAAGGGCCCGCTTATGACTCATCCCATTGCCCGCTTATGACTAATTCTTTTTGGGATATTTTTTAGATTTTGAAAAGTGCCCGCTTATGACTCACCCCACTGACTGCTTATGGCTCATCTTATTTGGCTTATCTTATTTGGGATACTTTTTAGATTTTGAAAAATGCCCGCTTATGACTAATTCTTTTTGGGATACTTGGGGTGTCACTTTGGGTACACTTTGAACTTGCAGATACCTCAACGTTCGGCTCCAAGGGGAGCCCCTGTGCTCAGGCAGTCGTTTGCTGCCGGGGAGGTTTTGTGGTCCTGGTACAGCCGGGGAGGTTTCGTGGTCCTGGGAGACCGGGGAGGTTTCGTGGTCAGAAGGTTTAGAGTTCAGCCGTTCTGCACTTGACCAGGCCTAGTAGTACATGCAAAAACAACCTTTTTTCAGTGAGTGCCCCAAAATGACACATGTCTTTTTTCGGTCTCTATCTCCTGATAACTCATCAGCGCTTTGATGCAGGGGGCTGAAATTTCAGTATGCGTATCAGGACGTCGGCGACGATCACCGTGCCGAGTTTCAGACCCGCGCGCACTTTGGAAGGGTCCGAATTCAGCCGTTCTGCACTTGACGAGGCCTACTAGTACATGCTTTAAAACAACCTTTTAGGGGTTAACTCATCAACACTTTGACGTAGGGAGTTGAAATTTCAGCAGGGTTATCGGGACACAGGGTGCATTGACGGTGCCGAGCTTGGTGCCCGCGGGGTCAAGGGGGGTGGTGGTTAATACAGTTTATTACAAAACTGTAATAATGTCTCCCCCTAGGAGCCAAACGCCTGTGGCGCAAGAAAGTGCCCCCAAAAGTCTCAAGTGACCCCGTTTGGTCGGGCTGAACGGGGTCACTTAAGACTTTTTGGGGCAAAGTCTCCCAAAATGTCTTAAGTAACCCCGATGCAATTGGGGACGTTTTCGCACAAAGTATACCCAAAAAGCATTTTTGGTAATCCCCAAAATGACGCTTTCCCTCAATTATTATTGAGTGTGCCTGAAAGCGCACACTATATGTTATTCATGTTGGCCGGAACCACCCCAAAAAACCAACAGAACAGTCCCGGTGTGTTGCCTCAAAGGCATTTCTAGTGTTCATTGTAATGAATGCTTTAGATAAGTCATTTATACATGTTGTAGTTAAATAATAAGAGCAAAAAGGTTAAAAAAGTTTATTAAGAAGATTTTATTTTGACAGTCGCGTCACCACTGACATCACTTCCTGACAGGTCAAGTGTGTTGGTTGATTTCCTGTTTATTTCTTTTCTCCTTGCACTGAGAGTGAGGCAGACATGCTCTAAAGCTATCCTAGCCATCCGCTGAGAAATATTGTACAGGCAACGCCGTAAGTGCATACATTTCATGTGTAAGATGTTAAAAACGATAAATAGAGATAGCTGCTAGAATATATATATTTTATTTGTTAGTAAAAGAGGACATTTTGTCCATGTTATTTACATATTTAAAAATGTTCTGCTGATGATGAATACAATAATTCATTGTGCCTGTAACTATGCTAATGCACGTTTTATGTTATTTAAAGTGTAATATTTGTTGTATTTACAGTTTTCACCGAATGTCATTGAAGACTACTGAGTAAACGGTCAACTCCACCACGGCTCATGTTTTCATGGGACTCAGTTTAACTTGGTGTTGAAACAGAGTTGCTACACTCTGAGTGAGAACACTACAGTGAAAAGGCGGCACTCAGTGTTTCCAAGTGGTCGAGATGGCAGCTAGCAACAAGTCAGGAGCAGCAAGTGCTAAGAGTAACGCGATGTCGTCATCAAGCGTAGCTCGTGCCCAACCTAAAGCAGAAGCTGCTAAGATAAGAGCTTCATATGCTAGCCAGGAGGCTAAATTAAAAGTGGAAAAGGCTGCTAAAGAAGCAGAAAGGAAAACAAGAGAGGCTCAAAATGAGTTAGAGACTGCTAGAATCGATACAGAGCTGGAAGTGCTAACGCTACATCGTGAAGCAGATGCAGCCATCGTGGAGGCACAAGTGTTGGAGGATATGGACGCCATATTGGAAAATAAGAAATCTGAGTCAGAAGAAAGGTTTATACAGCAACGCACCAGTGATTATGTTCAATCTCAAATTGAGCAGGATCAGCCTACCTCTCCACCAGCACTGTATTCATCTAAAAAACCTCCAGACCACGCTGTGGCACGAGAGAGTTTCAAGCGTGGCACCCACCTGAAAGCATAACAGAATTTCATCCTACCAATTACAAAATGAAGCTGGAAAAGAGAGATGACACATACTTACCTGTACCGAACCTGTCTGAACTGAACAGAACTGAGCCAAAAACTGACACTAAAAGAATGAATTCTTCCACACACGTACATGCTCAGCCATACACACCCCCACATATGCTTCCAGCTAGCACACCACTCCCTTCAGACCCTCTGGCACAGTATTTGGCACGATGAGATCTTATTGTGTCTGTTCGGATATACTCGACTAACTACTTTAGTCTAATACTTCCCTCCGAATAGGGGGTTTTAACTGTGAAGCAGTGTAACACTCAGGCCGACGTCCGATTACTTTTTATGTGTTTTTAATAGCACGAGTATGGCTACATCATACAGACATGCTAATTAGCACTTCATAGTAAACGTGTCGATTGCCAGCCAGTCAGCGAGGTAATCAACAGCTTAGCTTCACCAGTTAAAACAACAACCGTACAAAGTAAATCCGGCAGGTAAAAGCATCCGCCCAAACACATCAACAGTTGGAACTGCAACCACTAGATGTCGCTATACATTACACCGAGTGCGGGTAAACTCCACACCACACCAGTAGGCCACAATAACTATTATTATTACAACAATACCGTGCACAGAACATGCAAAACCTTTAGGGTCATAAACAGAATAACTGCTCAACACAGAGTTTTGGACTAAGTCCTGCATTCAAGTGTCTGTAGGTTCAACATTTAGGCATTCAGAGGAGCAAATAAACCCCCCTCCTGTTCCTCGACTGGCAGCAACACCACCAGCCTCCTGACGTCCCTGTGTAGGATGGTGGTAGGATACGGTTCCTTGTCCTCCCTTGCTGGGGACTGGCCGATGGGAAGACCATGGCAAACCCTCACTTTGACGTCTCGGACGACACCCTTATCATCTGGACATGACTCCTCCACACGACCCAGCGTCTTGGTCCGCCACCCATACCAGATCTCCAACAGAGACATTCCTGGCTGGAGCATGCCACTTTTGTCGAACGTACAGGTGAGGTCCCGCCAATTGGCTCCAACGCCTCCAAAACTTATCCACCTCCACCTGGACCGCTCGCAGACGACTGAATGGGTAGGTAGGGAATTCAAACCCCTGGGTGTCACCTCTGGGCCCTGCCCGACCTAACAGCAGGGAATTTGGAGTTACAACGTCCACTATATCCTCCTGAACCTGAGCCCTGGCTCCAATTGGCCTCTCATTGGAAAGATTGGCGGCCAGGTACAAGAGGGTCTGGAACTCCAGGGTTGACAAGTCGCCCCCTTCGCCAATACTGCTCAAGGACCTCTTTAACACACAGCTGCCTCTGCCGCCCCATTCCGATGTGGTGAGTCTGCCGGACTAAACTCCCACACCCAGTCAGTCCCAGCCACAACTGCTCGCCTTTGGACTTCCTTTTTGTCGATCTCTGCCAGGAAACTGTACAGATCTTCCAGCGCGGGTTTGGCCCCCACGAAATTGGTTCCCTGGTCGGACCAGAGCTTTCTGGGATGACCTCTCAGGGCTGTGAAACGCTGATAGGTTCTGAGAAAGCCTTCAGTCGATAGGTCCTCAACCAGATCTGCATGGATCGCTCTTGAGGCCATGCAACTAAAAACCACGCCCCAGACCTTCTTCTTTGTGCGCCGCTTCACAACGTCCCTGACTACATAAGGACCGAACAGATCTAGAGTTATGTACTCAAATGGCGCTGCTGGTCCGGTGCGTACAGATGGGAGATCACCCATTACTTGAGAGCACAACTTGGCCTTACGCTTCCGGCAATGCATACACGAGTCAATGACCCTGCGGGCAACTCTAGGACCTTGCACCACCCAGGCTCTTCTCCTTATCCGCAGGAGGGTACCGGAAACGCCTTCATGGTTGACACGGTGGGCTTCCTCCGCAAGGAGGGTGCTGATCCTCTCCCCGTAGGGTATTAGCGGGACCCCACGTCTCTTTTCATCCACGAACTGGACCCGGCCATAGCACAACAAGAGGCCGGTCATACTATCTTTGTTCACGACCAGGCGGTTGAGTGTCGTCGTGGGGAACACCACACCTGTCTGGGCAGCGAGACATAAGTCCTGGAATGCCTCCTCTCGTTCCTGGACAGTGAGCATTGCCTCCCACTGCTCTTGATCGCCGGCTCGATTTCTACCGAGCAACCAGGCGTTCACGGCTCTGCGGACATACCCCACCACCCCACAGAGTTTGGTCAGTGTAGCAAACCTTGAAAGGTTAATCTGACCCACAAGAGCTGATCCCCATAACCTCTTCGTACTGCAAGTGTTGGGTACGATTAAAAAACCCGTTGCCGCACCCGGTGGGGAACTGCCTGGAGCAGACATCTCTCTAGCTTGGGATCTTGTCATGATAGCAGAGAAGGCCTTCCTTTGGAGCTTACTCACTGCCTCCCTGGTACCAGATGCCACCTCTGCAGCAGACTTCATGGGCCACTCTTCCACCGGTCTAGACAAGAACTCGGGGCCTCTCTGCCACAGGAAATCTCCATTAAGTTGTCCGGGGGAACACCCTCTCGTGACCAGATCAGCCACATTATGCTGACCAGGGATCCACCACCAGTCTGAGATGGGCCCGGCATTCTGGATTTCACCAACCCGGTTAGCGAAGAAAGTTTGGAACCCATAACTTTCCCGCTGGATGGCTCCCAACACAGTCTGACTGTCTACAAAGTGGTACCACCTGGCCACTTCCAAACGTCCATGCTTGAGCATGTGCCCCTTCAGCCGGGCGGCAAAGACGGCCCCACAGATCTCCGCTTTAACTGCTTCGCCCTTCTGGTCAATGGGGGTTAATTTAGCCTTTGACTCCACAAGCCGAGTTACGATCCCCTGTGAAGTCTCCCAGCGCAGGTAAAAAACTGCACCATAAGAGTCACAGCTGCCATCAGAGAATGTGACCCCCCAGGGTTTACCCAGCCAGCCGGAAGGTGTAATACTCCTGGGGAAAGTGATGGTACTCAGCCGGGCATACTCTTTGAAGAGTTCGATCGCCCTCCCACGCAGTTCACTAGACAGTGGCTTGTCCCATGTGTCCTTAGTCAAGGTCCCAGCCTCTTGGAAGGCTCTTCTGACAAGAATGCCCCCCTTTCTGTTTCAGGGGCGTCGCCAGGCCAAGGGGGTCGTACACCCCAGCAACCTGGCTCAGGAGCATACGACGGGTGAGGGGATTCGGTGTTTTCTCCTCTATGTCCTCCATGGCGAGGTCAAGCTCGGTGCGCATCTTTTTCTTCCGTGTGGAGAAATTAATGGCCACCATGAGGAAAAGCTTGTCCTCCCCCACGTGGTAACCCACCCCCAGGGCCTTGTTGTCTTCATCCCGTAATTGGTTGGGCAACACGATAGTCTCAGTTTTGGTGGGGGCACCACCTTGCCTCCCACTCTGGCCAGACCGCACCCATGGCTTCAGGTAAAATCCCCCGGTTGCAAGATTGGCCTCGACCCCTTGGAGGATCTCACTCAGTCTTTGGGGGTCATTGTGGGACACCAGAATGTCATCTACGTAGACGTTATCTACGATGACATGCCTTTCCTCCACTTTGTCGATGAACTGTGACAGATGAGAGGTCTCCCTCATAGCCACCTGGGCGATACAACCAGCCGGCTTGTCACCCATGTTCACTCGTACCACTGCGTAATCCTCGACGTCATTCTCCGGAGAATCCCTCCACAGAAAGCGGTGGACATGCACCTCCTGATCCTCCAGCCATACGGAGTTATACATCTTGGATACATCTCCAATCGCTGCATGCTCCCCCTCCCGGAAACGGAGTAGCACTGCCCGGATGGGATTCAAGACATCTGGGCCCTTTAGCAGGATACTATTCAAGCTAACCCCCTTAAACTCCCGGCTGCTGTCCCAGACTAACCTCACCGGGGTGGAAACAGAGTGTGGGTTGGGTGCTGTCAGGTGGTTCACCCACCACACAGCTCCGTTCCAACTGTCCATCACAGCCTTGGAAAGCTTGATTGCAGCCCCCCTGGCTACCATGTCATGCACCTGCTTTGCATAAGCCTCTTTCCACCTTGGGTCTCTTTCAAGCTGCTTCTCGGATTTCAGGAACGCTGCCTTGACTGCTTCGCGGTTGTTCGGCAGGGTAGCAGGGTCCTATTTCCAGGGGTATTTGGCGTCCCAGTGTGGCTTGTCACTGTGGTCGTCACTTAATCTGAAGGTCAGACCTCCCCTGATGATTTCCAACTCTCTCTCGTCAGCGAGTGTCATTTCCTTCCCACCCGGGGCGCACTTGCCGCAACGACAGCCACCACACTTAGGGTCACAGGCAGCACCGATGCTGTCCCACTGCAGCCACTTGACAATCTCAGCATTTGACACAGCTGTAGTTCCGACTCCTACGCTGCTCTTTAACTTGGAACTGCAGTTATGGAGGACCTCGACTCTCCTAGACTCTGCCTTCAGAGAGCAAGCAAAGTGGGTTGATAAGCGGCGCGCAGTCACCTCAATTTCCTCCGAAAGGTCGGGGTTCCAGCCACTGACAGTCTTTCCGAGCGGTCCATCCCACAACACCAGATCGCCACACCTCATCATGCGCTGGGGGGCAAGGCGACCCTCCCGGGTACTGATAAGTAGCTCAATTTTCTCTGGGCGGGTCAGCTCCCCTGGTATTACAAAACCTGGAAAGAACTTCTCCAGGCGCTCCGAGTCCACTGCATGACCCACTCTGGCAATCTCCTCCAGTCCATAGCAGAGCATCTCATGAAGGCGCCAAGTTCCCTTCTTTGTTGCGACTTTTATGTTCACATAATATCTCTTCGTCTCTACTCTCGCCTCCATACCACCCACACCACACACAACCAGTGTGATGGGCTCGCCAGTCAATCCAAGCCTCTCAGCCGCTTGATGGGTGATATAATTTGTGTCGGAGGCTAGATCGATTAGTGCTCCAACCCAGTCTCCCCTCTTGGTTGTTACCTCCACCACCATCATGAGAACTGGGTGCTCAATCAGTTTATTTTTGTCCACCAGATCTTTACCAGCACATACTGTCGAAGACACCTTATTCGTGCAAGCCCTATGGACAGCTTCCAGCTGCTCTGGAGTCAGACCTAGACTAGCAAACACGACCTCTTGTTCCTCGGTCGGACCACAGGGTTCTCTCCTTTTCTCCCCCTTGGTTGTGTCTTTCTTAGCTGGAGACTTGAGACACAGGAAGGAAAGAAGGAAGGAAGGAAGTGGTGGTCTGGTGGGTCACCACCTCTTTTACATTCGTCATTGCGACACAAAAAGTTTCTTATGCATGGGCTTTCTCTACCATGGAGGTCGAGACATTTGGGGCAGGCTCTTATCTTCTTTACCTGAGCCCTCCGCTCTGAAGGGTTGGCCTTCCTAAATGTCTTACAGCGGTACAGACGACCAGTGTGTCCCTCCTCACCACACATACTGCAAAGATCTTGCGATGATTCACCTCTTGTCTCACTTGCCGTAGTCCTGGTAAATGAACGCCTCTCTTGCCGTCGGTCCCCTGTTCTTTCCTTCGGCTTTCGCGGGGGCCTAGTTCACCCGCTCTGGCAGAGTTTGACCTTTTGGTGACCTGTAACTGCTCCAGTTGAACCAGAAGCGTCTTCTGATCTCTCAGGAACTGTCATAGTTTGTCAAACCGGTTGCGTGGGTTAACATTACTGGCCACATCGCACCGGTACAAAAGCCACCTTTCTTTCATACTGTCTGGCAGCTTACTTTCAAGTGACCGGATCACCAACTGGTTCTTTATGGCGTCCTCACAACCCAAGTCTATCAGGTCCAACAGCGCTCTCTCCACTGCTTGGATCAACTGCAATGCTTCTCTTGGTTGATTGTTGTGCACAGCTGGTAAGTCCTGTAGCTCGAGTACAATGTCGTCTGCTATCTGCGACATGTCCCCATAACAATCCTCCAAAACCTGAAAGACCTCGTCTGCAGTACGACAATGAGACAGTCTGTGTTCACGTTTCACCGCATCACTGATGCTGTCCAGCAGGTGAAAAAGTTTACACTCTGGGGAGCCCGTGGGTTCAGCTAATGCTTGGAGGGTCACCCAGTTACTCTTCCATCGCCAATAGTTTCTCCTGTTACCCGAGAACTTTGGTAGGCTTAAGGGTGCAAGTGCTATTCTGGGCCAGATGAAAGACCCCTGAGAGGTAGCTCTAGTGCTCTGTCCCGCTCCACGTGGCTGCTGTGGCGTACTAGTGAAGCCGGGTACAAACGTCGAGCTCATGGCCCACTGTGGTGGATGTCTCCGTGGTGGTGCTTGGGGAGTCCCTGATAGGGCTCCCGTACTTTCTGGCCCCTCAGGACGGCTCGCACGACTGTCAGATGCACCGCCAGTCACTACAGTGGTTGGGTTGGTGGTTAAGTCTGCACCTGCCCCCTGCACAACATCATCATGTGCCCTGCCACCGATTCCATTACCGTCCACAGTCCCACTTGGTTGAGCAGGGGTGGTCGTTCCTCCTCCGACCACACTGCTTCTGCCGTCGTCTCCAACGTCAGCGTCCCCCTCGGCTTCATCATCGCTTGCCAGGTCAAGATGCACCGTCCTTTCGCTCTGGTGCATGTGGTTCGCCAGAGCAACGATAGTCACTTTGCTCCTTTCTTTGTGCTCTTTGAGGCAGGCCTGCATGGTCTCTACCTCCTTTGCCGGGACGTGACGGTCCGGTACCGCACAAACTCCTCCAGTGATTCCATCCTGGCCTCTATCGCCGAGCGCACCAACTCATACTGGTCAAGAGTCATACGGCTCGACTGGAGAGCTGCAGCCCGATCAAACACGTCTTTGAGGTCAGCCTTTTGGTTGTTAAATGGATCTGAAGCACAGCGGGACCACAATGCTGTTTTTATTTTCACCTCCGTGTCTTGATACTTTGCGCGGCACTCCTGCAGCCTTTTCCTCACATCAGTTATGTCCCGGTCAAAATCACTTGCCTCCTCCTCCATCACAGCAATGTAATCAAAACTGACATTACAGATGTCTTCATAACTGCTTTTGAGGGCACTCAGTTCAAGTAAGAGGTCATGTTTATTTAAAAGGTCCAAGTTGAAATCAATGGTGTTTGCTTTCCTAGTAAACACCCCCTGTGCATAGGATCGCTTTTTCTTTAGCTCTCCACAGTCCGCCATGCTGATCCGTGCTTTTATTTTCTTTTTTGTGAGGTCAGCCTTCTGTGACCGACTGCACTTCCGGTCTCCCATGCCCTCACCAAGATGGCGACGACACCACTTCCGGTAGCCTAGTGGTTAGCCACCGCGCTAACACAGTACATTTGCGACGAACGGCTTATCCTATGCCGCCGTGCTAAGTAGTCTCAATAAAAGTCACTCAAACACAGTCACAGACCAAGCGAAGACTCCCGTTGAAGCTTTGATCCGGGTCCGAAGCGTTGTCACCCCGTCGAACTATCCGTCGGCTCTCTTCCTCGCTAGCTTCCTGTTGCGTTTACTGCGCGGCCTACGCTTCTCCGTCACGGGGCCGGCTGGCAGTGTTGATTACTCTTCGGATATACTCGACTAACTACTTTAGTCTAATACTTCCCTCCGAATAGGGGGTTTTAACTGTGAAGCAGTGTAACACTCAGGCCGACGTCCGATTACTTTTTATGTGTTTTTAATAGCACGAGTATGGCTACATCATACAGACATGCCAATTAGCACTTCATAGTAAACGTGTCAATTGCCAGCCAGTCAGCCAGGTAATCAACAGCTCAGCTTCACCAGTTAAAACAACAACCGTACAAAGTAAATCCGGCAGGTAAAAGCATCCGCCCAAACACATCAACAGTTGGAACTGCAACCACTAGATGTCGCTATACATTACACCGAGTGCGGGTAAACTCCACAGTGTCAGGTCTGTACCAATTTGATGACAAGCCGGAGAACTTCCGTGCATGGCAGTCCTCATTCACCAATGCAGTGGCTGAAGTCCAACTCCCAGCAACACAAGAACTAGACCTCATGACCAAGTGGTTAGGGAAGGAGTCTGGTGAACAAGTGAGACGCATACACTCAGTGCATGTAAACAACGCCAATCTAGCTCTACGCAAGTCATGGGAGAGGCTGTGTGACTGCTATGCCGCCCCTGAAATAATCGAAGTCACTCTTCACAGGCTAGACAGCTTTCCAAGGATTTCGGCCAAAGATCACACCAAATTACGTGAACTTGGAGATTTGCTCATGGAGATACAACGAGCCAAGGAGGATGGATATCTCTTTGGGCTGTCGTATCTAGATACCTCCCGAGGCATCGGACCGATTGTGGATAAGCTTCCATATGGACTTCAGGAGAAGTGGGTCTCATCCGGGTCATGGTACAAAGAAGAGAACAACGGTCGCTTCCCTCTCTTCGTTTATTTTTGTGACTTTGTGTGCCACGAGGCAAAGAAGCGAAACAACCCCAGCTTTATGCATCAAAGCAGTAGCCCAAATCCTACAAAACCAGAACGGCTACCTGTGAAGAGCTTTAACACCAACAAATCTATCACAGTTCACAAAACAGAGGTCTCTACAATCAATAACGACCCTAACAAGAACTGCCCACTGCATAATAAACCGCATCTACTCAGAAAATGCAGGACATTCAGGTACAAATCTATTGACGACAGAAAGGCTTTTCTAAAACAGAAAGGAATATGTTTCAAGTGTTGTTCTTCATCCTGTAGCCAAAGACTGCAAATCTTCTGTGAAGTGCTCAGAGTGTGAGAGCACTAATCATGATGCAGCTATGCACCCTGGCCTAATGCTTCAACCCACTAAGGCTCCTCCACTGCCAGAAGAGAATGGCGGGGAGGGAGAAGATTCTAACGTGACTGATGTTAGGACAAGTTGCACAGAAGTTTGTGGCCTAGGTCAGTGGGGACGTTCCTGCTCCAAGATTTGTCTGGTGAAGGTTTATCCTGAACATTCAAGGCACAAAGCTAATAAAGTCTATGTGATCCTAGACGACCAGAGCAATCGCTCTTTAGCCAGACCAGAGTTCTTCGAACTGTTCAATGTGGAGAATAAACCACTTTCATACCATCTCAGAACATGCTCAGGCATCGTGGAAACTTATGGTAGGAAGGCTGAAGGATTCCAGATAGAGTCACTGGATGGAAAAGTGCTCATCTCTCTCCCATCACTCCTCGAGTGTCTTGAAATCCCAAACAATCGAGTTGAGATCCCAACGGCAAGTGCAGTCTTGCACCAGCCTCATCTCCATCACATCGCCAAACACATTCCTGAGCTGGACCCAGAAGCGGAGATACTCCTGCTACTCGGAAGGGACGTGCTTAGAGCACACAAGGTCAGGCAACAAATAAACGGACCACACAATGCTCCCTTTGCACAACGTCTCGATCTAGGCTGGGTGGTGATAGGAGAAGTGTGTTTAGGTAACATGTATAAGCCAATAGTTGACACATTTAAGACCCACGTATTAGATTTGGTTAGTTTGGATCTCTGCAGCGGCAATTCAAAAGGAATCCTGAGATGCAGGAACAATATGTTGCATTCATGAAGAAGATCGTTGACAATGGCCATGCAGAAGTAGCGCCGCCATTGGGGGAAGACGAGGAGTGCTGGTATCTTCCGTCGTTTGGAGTATACCATCCACAAATCAGGGTAGTTTTCGATTCCAGCGCCCAGTATGCCGGCGTCTCCCTCAATGATGTGCTTCTGACAGGTCCCGACCTTAACAATTCTCTGCTAGGCGTCCTTCTACGCTTTCGGAAGGAGAGAGCAGCCGTCCTAGCCGACATCCAACAAATGTTTCATTGCTTTTTGGTGCATGAAAACCATCGCAACTTCCTACGTTTTTTGTGGCACGAGGATAACAACCTCAGTAAGCCGGTTGTCGACTACCGCATGAGAGTTCATGTTTTTGGCAATTCGCCGTCTCCTGCCGTAGCCATTTATGGCCTGAGAAGAGCCATTAAAAAAGGCGCCCAGAAGTACGGACCCGACACGGTGAAGTTTGTGGAGAGATACTTCTACGTGGATGATGGCTTGGTGTCTCTGCCATCGGAAGCAGAAGCTATTGACCTCCTTCGACGAACACAGGCGTCACTTGCTGATTCGAACCTCCGCTTACACAAGTTCGTGTCGAACAGTCCAGCAGTCATTGTAGCTTTCCCACCTGAGGATTGTGTTCCAGTCATCAAGGATCTAGACCTGAGTGGAGAAACGGCACCCATGCAGCGTAGCTTAGGTTTACTATGGGAGATCAGGTCACATACATTCACCTTTTCTGCATCTACTGTTGTCAAACCCTTCACCCGACGTGGAATCCTCTCCACTGTCAACAGCGTTTTTGACCCCCTGGGTTTGTTGGCACCCGTCACGATCCAGGGATGAGCCCTCCTTAGGGAACTTACTTCAGAGCTATCTGACTGGGATTCAGCCCTCCCGGAAGACAAGCTGAAGAAATGGGAAACCTGGAGAGAATCTCTTCAGGTCTTAAAGGAGCTACATGTGCCACGCACATACACGCCAACTTCGCTCATCAAAGCTGTGTACACAGAACTCTGTGTGTTCTCAGATGCCTGAACCAAGGCGATTGGAGCCGTTGCTTATCTGAGGGTGGTTCAGGAGGATGGAAAAACAGAAGTAGGACTCGTTATGGGAAAGGCCAAATTAGCGCCACAGTCTGAACCCACTGTCCCACGGCTTGAACTCTGCGACGCCGTCCTTGCTGTAGAGATGGCAGATCTCATCCGAGACGAGCTGGATCTGAAATTGGACGCAATCAGGTTCTACACTGACAGCAAGGTGGTACTCGGGTACATTTATAATGTGACGAAACGTTTTTACACATATGTTCACAACAGAGTTCAACGCATCCGACAATCCTCTGCCCCAGAACAATGGCATTATGTACGCACAGAAGAGAACCCTGCGGACCACGCATCGAGATCCTTACCCGCATCCCATCTTGCGCAAAGTTCTTGGTTCACAGGACCTTCATTCCTGCGTCATCCATCCGCAGAGACAACACAAACCAGTGAGACATTCGAGCTCATCGAACCGGAAAACGACTCAGAGGTCCGACCACAGGTTCGTGCCTGCACCACTTACCTGGAGGAACCTGGACTTACCTGGTATAGTTTTGGCTGCCTACGCGTTAATTGATCGACTACTCCCATCCTCAGCCTCATATACTCCCATGTTAAAAAGGAGGGAATTTTTCTAGAGGAAGGCAGAAGTAACATTTCTCTCTCTTGCTCCTACGGGCACATTTCTTCACAAAACGGCTATGTAGACGATCAGGAAGGTCTCATCGTGCCTCAGGTTAAGCCGGCTCAATGATTGGAGTTACGGTTTTGGCCTGAGATCCTTCCTGTTCGAGAGGAGGTCTCAGCATTTTCTCTCAGTCTCTAAGTGACATTCTAACAGGTGCTCCCCTGATTACAGTTGGTCCTGGTTGCTTGGCAACCTCAGCCTGCTTGAAGGCTGAGGTTGAACACGTCTGTGTAAAATGGCAGACAGAGATAGCAGAGCGTTAGCACGCGCACATATACGCGCACATATATACACACACACACACACACAGACCGTAACACAGACACACACACACACACACACACACACACACACACACACACACACACACACACAGACAGACAGTAACACAGACACACATACACATATACACACACACACACACACACTTTTAGTAGTTCTTGACACTTAATTTGAACCTGTCTGTGTAAAATGGCAGATAGAGACAGCAGAGCGTTAGCGCGCGCACATACACATACACACACACACACACACACACACACACACACAGACACACACACACACACTTTTAGTATTTCTTGGCACTTAATTTGAACTTGTCTGTGTAAAATGGCAAACAGAGACAGCAGAGCAGCTAGCGATAACGCGCTAGCTGTAAAGACATGTTATTTGCTAACATTAGCGACCAGTGCTAAAATTAGTGCTAATTAACATTAGCCACTAGGAATTAAATACATGTTAATCACTAACATGCTAATGTCAACATGCTAATGTTAATTCTAACAGGTGCAGATTAGCTGCTGCTGATTAGGTCCTGGTTGCTTGGCAAGGCCCTGTTTACACGTACACGGGTATTTTTAAAAACGGAGACATTTCCCTTCGTTTGTACCTATCTTTTACACGCAAACAGTGAATTCACCTCTGAAAACGAGTCTTTCTAAAAACTCCGGCCAGAGTGGAGATTCTGGAAAACTCCGGTTTTGCGTTTGCGTGTAAATAAGATAAACGGAGTTTTCGGCAGCTGATGCGCTAAAAGTGCGACCAGTGTTTACTTGTTGCTATGACGACGATCATGGAAGCATTCAGAGTAGCTGTCGCATTTATTCTGGTGCAAACACTTTTCATGTGTTTGCATTTGCATACACAGCTGATGCATCATGTTGATGACCAGAGACGAATGAGGGCTCGGAGGTCAGCAATTCTGTCACTTCTCCCACCCATTCGAAGACCCAGTCGCCGTTACCGCCAACGTCGCCGGTTTTGGGTCCGACCCGGGCGGACTGCTGTCTGGTGGGATAATTTTGAAAATGAAGTGGTTGTCCCGGAGGAGTGGCGTGAAAATTTCAGGATGTCGCGGTCATCACTGTTGGTACTCTCCAACTTGCTGCGTCCTTACATCGAGGGCGAGATGACCGTCATGCGGTCTCCTGTCAGTGTCATAAAAAAAGTTGCCTGCACATTGTATTAGCTGTCCGACGAGGGTAGACTGCGCAAGACAGCCAACGCTTTTGGTCTTGCTCGATCGACTGTGTCAAAAATAGTAAGGGAAGTGTGTGAGGCAATAGCTGTCTACTTAGGTCCTATGTACATAAAACTGCCCACATCTGAAGAGTCTGTACAGCAACTTATTGAGAAATTTGAAGAAGCACACAGCCTCCCTCAATGCATAGGTGCTGTGGATGGCACACACGTGGAAATAAAGCAACCACCTGTCAATTCAACAGATTATATCAATAGAAAAGGGAAGTACAGTTTGAACATTCAGGCTACCTGTGATTATAAATATTGTTTCATTGATGTGATAGTTAAATGGCCTGGGAGTGTTCACGATGCACGCATTTTTGCAAATTCCGCACTTAATTATCTGAAAGCTGGAAAAATCCCACCATGTCCCAAACAAATAGTTGAGGATGAAGAGGCCATACCAGTGTACTTAATTGGAGATCCTGCATACCCTCTGCTCCCATACCTCATGAAAGAATATGTGAATGGGGGGAGTAATGTTCAGGAGCAGTATTTTGGACTATCTTTGTGTCGCGCACGGATGGTTATTGAGTGTGCGTTTGGGAGGCTGAAGGGCCGGTTTGGAGCCCTGAAAAGAGCAATGGACATTAACCTTGATGACCTTCCCTTCGACATATATGCATGCTTCGTCCTACATAATTACTGTGAGGCTGCTATGGACACTGTGGATGACGCCAGGGTTACAGAGGCTATTCAATATGACCAGAACAACCAACCTGATAATCCACCAACTGTCAGAGAGGGAATGTCAGCTGAAGGGAAGAGGGTCAGGAGAGTCCTGACAAAGTTTCTTGACCCATAAAGACATCTCAAGTGTGTGTTCTAGTGTGTTCCTACACGGTTTAAATTTATACATTTTAGTACAGGGTAATGCTTGTGTTAAAGAATTTTTGTTACCTTTTTAGATGTTAAGCATTTAAATTTATAACATGTTTAAACGGTTTAAATTTATACATTTTAGTACAGGGTAATGCTTGTGTTAAAGAATATTTGTTACCTTTTTAGATGTTAAGCATTTAAATTTATAACATGTTTAAACGGTTTAAATTTATACATTTTAGTACAGGGTAATGCTTGTGTTAAAGAATATTTGTTACCTTTTTAGATGTTAAGCATTTAAATTTATAACATGTTAATCTATTGACATTGCCCATGTAAATGTTACTTGTTTGGTGTAATGCCATTATCTACATAAAGAATTAGAAATTCCAAATGGTCCTGTGTGAAAACTTTCTAAAATACTGGAGGTTGATCTGATATGACCCAAATTAAAGAATCACATACACATAATTTTCAGACGTTTTACTTCTGAAGAGATCCAACACTTGACTTCCAATACTGTACACAAAATCAAGTTGCGTGTCATCAACCCTGAAAAGACAAGCATAGTAGTGCAAATAAGTAGTGTGGTACATTTGTTAAATAAAAATTCAAGGCATTTCAAGTAAACTCAGGGATTCACAAAATGACAAACGTAGTGCATCGTGCTGCCTCCTGTTCAAGCAAAGGCACTTTCCAAGAAAAACTATATATATAAAAAAGTAAAAAAGGCTTAAGATGCCAGAACTCAAGGCTCCCTGTAAATATATATATATATATTACCAAACTGTTGGTTCAAAAATTGTGGGTAACGTTTAACCCTAAACAAAACAGGCCAGGAACAAGTTTACGTGTATCTCAATTTTGTGCATCTTCATTAAGGGCTTGGAGATATTAAAGTTGACCCTGCATGCCCTCAACAGGTAAATCAGTTAAATTGACCGTGCTGAGTGGCACTGCACTGGGTGGTCTGTTGTCATAGGAGTGAGTGAGTGGTGGTGGTGCTGGTGTGTGTGCATATACTTGTCCATAAGGACCTCTTCCCTGAAATGGCATAATGTAGTGTGGTTGTGGTGGCGGTGGCGGTGTATGTGGTGGCTGCACAACTTGCCGCAGGAGAGCAAAGCCATCAGCAATTGATGCTGTTAGCCTATCCAGGGTCTGTGTCATTTTGGATAAATTGTCAGCTGCCCTGTTTTCAGAGGTCTCAATAATGTCCACAAGTTTCTTCTTCAGTTGTTTGTCCTCCTCAACGGCATTCAGCCACTGGGCCTCAGCTGGCAGCTTTCGCTTCATTCGATCATGCCGGTGTCCCTGCAGTCTAGTCTATACGGAGTGGACAAAAGAAAATGTGTTCATATTTCATATTTCACTTCCCCATTGTCATATTGTTGTAGCATATGAACAGGAGTTATGTAACTTCTCTGTCTACTTTTTGCATTTTTGCCTTTTACCTGTACTTATTGATCCTGTTTACACGCTATGGAGCTATTGTGGTAATTTCCTCCAGGATGAATTATTCATCTTATCACAGATACACATTACTTGATAAAGCCAACAATACATGACAATTACATGACCAAAAATACATACCTGAAGCAGGTCTCTCCTCTGCTTTACTGTGGGGGTGATGGCCACACTGCCATCGACTTCTTGAACATCCGCTGCCGATTCGTCCAAGGACGACGAAACTGATGTGGCGGGGGAAGCAGAATCCTCCAGTTCGTGAGTCTCGATGCCGGAGGCGATGGTCGTAGTAGCTGGGGAACCACCCCAAACCTTTTCACACAGTTCCAAGTAGAGGAGCACCACTCTTCCGTGGCCGCTCCTGCGTCCAGTGTCCACTGCATTCCTGTATTTCCCTCTAATTGCCTTCATTTTGGTTGTCAGGTTGGCTTGTGTTATGTCCTCCTTCACATGAGGAAACTCCTCGTTGGTCTCAGATGGGTACTTCTCCAAGAATAGCGCTAACATGTCGACGTACTTGGTTTTGCAAGATTCCCAGTCCACATTTTCATGGGCTTTACTTGCCTTGTAGTCCAACGCGACATTAAGGAGCAATTCAACTTCGCTATCTGTCCAGACAAACGAACCTCGCGCCATATTTGTTGTCCATAAAGGAATAGGAAGGAACTCTTCGTCGAAATGAGAATTCTGATTGGCTTGCAGAGGATTCTCCTTCTTCCTACACTGCCGCCTAGAGGCTTGGCGTAGTTATGATGGCGCTTGATGGCGTTTTTATGCGGGTTGATGTAAACGAAAACTTTTTCGAAAACGATGCTATGTGCACGATATTATTTTGGAAAACGGAGGGAGGGAAATATTCGTTTCTCAACATACCCGGCTACGTGTAAACGTAGCCTCAGTCTGCTTCTAGTTGCTTCTAGCTGCTCCTGTGTCTAAATAAACATGTTAAAAATGACTATTTGAGGTGTGCTTTTTGGATACAGACCCCCAGCAACAGCCCACTCGCAGAGATGTATAGTAACGAAGTGGAACTACTTAAGTACTGTACTTAAGTACTAAAATGCAGTATCTGTACTTTTTTTTGAGTATTATTTTTCCCCCCAACTTCCACTTTTACTGCACTACATATTTTTGATGAATTTAATACTTTTACTCCGATACATTTTTCATGTGTTGAATCGTTACTCGTTACTATTGTAGCGTCCAGTCGGACACGTGATGAATGACAAGGCGATATTGAACAAACTGCATTTATTGCTGAACGGTTTGGTTCCAGGACTCGGTGACTGTCGGCCGGAACCACGCCAAAAAACCGACTGAACAGTCCCGGTCTCACATCAACCTCGCTCGTGTGCCGTACATCATACCCCTGACTCACCCAGGTGCACTCTCTCATCTGCTGCCCCGCCCCCTCGCTCTCCCATTCATTCAGACGCATTCACAGACCATGGGAAATCACAGAACTCTACCATAAACATTGTGTACACTGTAACAATAGAAGTTGTGCCATAATAAATATTTGAAATAATATAAACAACAGTACTTGTACTTTTACTTGTACTTTTACTTTCAGTACTTGAGTAGCATTTTTTTTTACATACTTCTACTTGCAATACTTAAGTACAAAACATTTTGAATACTTTTGTACTTTCACTTAAGTATGGTGTTTAAAGGACACTTCAACTTCTACTCAAGTCAGTTTTTTGATGTAGCACTTGTACTTCTACTCCACTCCATTACTCCAGTACTTTATACATCTCTGCCCACTCGTCGCTCTCAAAATTCCTTTCTTAGTACTGAATTTTATTATTATTTTTACGCCCTAAGAGTTTCGGCAAATGGTTTTGCCAAAAATCGCGAAAAACGAAGCCAAAAAATGAATGGGTGTGTATTGCGAGAACTTTCCAGAACTAGAGTGAGTGATGTCATCGCTAGAGTGGAGAGAGGAGAGAACGATCAGTGAAAAAATAAAACGTATTTGACTGCCGTGTCGTCAAATGAGCCACTACAGACACGATTTATACATAGAAACGTAGCAAAATTTGTCGTCTCACTCACATTCGCCTGCTAAAGCTTGCAGACATATAGTTTTGGCATGACACGCGAATATGCGGCAGCAACCCCCATCCTCAGCCTCATATACTCCCATGTTAAAAAGGAGGGAATTTTTCTAGAGGAAGGCAGAAGTAACATTTCTCTCTCTTGCTCCTACGGGCACATTTCTTCATTTATCTACACAAAACAGCTATGTAGACGATCAGGAAGGTCTCATCGTGCCTCAGGTTAAGCCGGTTCAATGATTGGAGTTACGGTTTTGGCCTGAGATCCTTCCTGTTCGAGAGGAGGTCTCAGCATTTTCTCTCAGTCTCTAAGTGACATTCTAACAGGTGCTCCCCTGATTACAGTTGGTCCTGGTTGCTTGGCAACCTCGGCCTGATTGAAGGCTGAGGTTCAACTCGTGTAAATTGGCAGACAGAGACAGCAGAGCGCACACACACACACACACACACACACACACACACACACACACACACACACACACACACACACACACACACACACTTTTAGTAGTTCTTGGCACTTAATTTGAACCTGTCTGTGTAAAATGGCAGACAGAGACAGCAGAGCAGCTAGCGCGTTAATGCTAGCTGTAAAGACATGATATTTGCTAACATTACTGACCAATGCTAAAATTAATGCTTATTTACATTAGCCACTAGGAATTAAATACATGTTAATTACTAACATGCTAATGTCAACATGCTAATGTTAATTGCTAACACGTCAGCGCAACAGCAATAACATGCTAATGCTCATGTTAATTCTAACAGGTGCAGATTAGCTGCTGCTGATTAGGTCCTGGTTGCTTGGCAACCTCAGTCTGCTTGAAGGAGGAGAGGGGGGAGGGGCCAGCAGAAGCCGAGCGGCAGCCATTTTAATAGTTCTTGGCACTTAATTTGAACCTTTCTGTGTAAAATGGCAGACAGAGACAGCACAGCAGCTAGCATGTTAACATGCTAATGATAATTAGCCACTAGGATTAAATACATGTTAATGTTAACATGGTAATGCCAACATGCTAATGTTAATTGCTAGTGCATCAGCGTTAACATGGTAATGCTAACATGCTAATGTTAATTTGTTAATGTTAACATGCTAATGTTAAAATGCTAAAGCAAACATGCTAATGTTAACTGCTAGTGCATCAGCGTTAACATGCTAATGTTAACATGCTAATGTTAACATGCTAATGTTAACATGTTAATGCTAACTGCTAGCGCATCAGCGTTAACATGCTAATGCTAACGCTAACATGGTAATGCTAACATGCTAATGGTAACTGCTAGCGCATCAGAGTTAAAATGCTAATGTTAACATGCTAATGTTAACATGTTAATGTTAATATGCTCATGCTAACATGTTAATGTAAACTGCTAGCGCATCAGCGTCAACATGCTAATGTTAACATGCTAATGTTAACATGCTAATGCTCACATGCTCATGTTAACATGCTAATGTTAACTGCTAGTGCATCAGTGTTAACATGCTAATGCTAACATGTTAATGTTAACACGGTAATGCTAACATGCTAATGGTAATTGCTAGCGCATCAGCGTTAACATGTTAATGATAACATGGTAATGGTAACATTGTAATGCTAACATGCTACTGCTAACTGGTTGCGCATCACTGTTAACATTTTAATGTTAACATGTTAATGTTAACATGCTAATGTTAATTGCTGGTGCATCAGCGCTAACATGCTAATGTTAACACGGTAATGTTAACATGCTAATGGTAATTGCTAGCGCATTAGCGTTGACATGTTAATGGTAACATGTTAATGCTAACTGCTAGCGCATCAATGTTAACATGCTAATGCTAACATGGCAATGCTAACATGCTAATGGTAACATGCTAATGCTAACTGCCAGCGCATCAGCGTTAACATGGTAGTGTTACATGCTTATGCTAACATGATAATGGTAACTACTAGCGCATCAACGTTAACATGCTAATGGTGATTGCTAATGTTAACATGCTAATATTAATTGGTAGCGCATCAGCGCTAACATGCTAATGCTAACATGCTAATGTTAACATGCTGATGTTAATTGCTAGCGCTTCAGCGCTAACATGCTTAGAATAACATGCTAATGCCAACAAGCTAATGTTAACATGCTAATGCTAATTTCTAGCATGTAAGCGCTAGCTGCTCCTGTGTCTAAATAAACATGTTAAAAAATGACTATTTTGAAGTGTGCTCTTTGAATACAGACCCCCAGCAACAGCCCACTCGTCACTCTCAAAATTTCTTTTCTAGTACTGAATTTTCTGAGCAGCGTCAGTAATAATGCATGGGGATGACGGGGCCAGAGTCACTCACTCAAAATTTCTTTAGAAATTTTTCTAGTTATTATTACTGAGTGTGCGTGCAAGGCACATACTATATGTTATCCACCGCGCTTATTAAACTTATTCTTACGCTCTTTTTTTGGTTCGCTACTCCTCCCAGAGTTTTTGTCACCCATACACAAAAAGGGTATTGTGGTATATTTTGAGCCTGCTTTAGTTGAACGTATAGGAATTCGCAGAAGTAAACAGATGTCTTACGTAAAATTGGAGAAAGCTTTTAGCACCATAGAAGGAGCGATTGGCTGTCATCCTAATGTCAACTATCTTCTGTAGGTCTCCCCATTTAAGGTATACATGTGAGGATTGCTGTGAGCCTGTGAGATGACTAGCTCCAGGCTTGCACCCCTGGTCATCATTACCAAATACGGAAGAACGTATGGTGAAATGTTCATAACATTAATTTGTAATCGCTTCATTTGCATATTAGTATATAGCAGGGCAACGCCTTAACACAGAGGGAGAATCGGGGCTGCAATCTGACCATAGGGACCTCAGCAGTCTTTAATCTGACCTCAAGGATTCTCTTCATGCACGCAGAGTATGTAATGGTTTATGATAAAAAAAGGAGCATTCATTAAGAAAGAAGCCTCGAGTTCTGTTTATTCTTTTTCACTCAAACAAGCACGAAGAGAGTCGTCAATACACGACAGAAAATTCCTGGCACCCCAGATGGGACCTTGCATCTGAAAAAACTCCAGCTCTCCAACCCCAGGGAGAGAGGGAGACAGACAGCTGTTAGAGGTGAGTCTTCTCTCTTTTTCCTTTTTTATGGTTGGAGAGGCCTTGGAGGCCTCAGACAGAGCGAACGTGTGCTTGAGTGAGAAAGAGTGCAGAAAAGCTAAATTAATGAGGTCCCTAAAAACTAAATTGTAATGATAAAGAGAAGATTCTCACAATTGGAAGTCCTAAATTTTAAAGTTTTATGAAGTAAAGAAAAGAGATGGAATACAAGCTTATTGATCAGGAGTATATAGTGCGCACCTATAACTCTTTGCAGCTAGAAGAAACATAATTGAAAATATGTGTGCAAAAATTTGATGCTAAAATTCTCAAGATGGAGATTTTTTAAAGTCGTATCCGGCGTCTGGGATTTCGTGCAGCCCTAAGCTTGTTACGCGCATTTGAGACCAAAAGATTAATTGTGACAGTGATAAATGAAAGTCGCACATATTATTTGAACCTTACATGTGTGCGCGAATTGGAAAAAGTCCTAGGCAAATTATAAAAGATAGGGTGTAAGGTAAGTATGTATTTAAGAAGTCGCACGCCCAAATTAAGAAGTGTCAGAGATTAAGGATTTGTGTCTGATCAGCACTAAAAATCCTATAGAGAGAAGAAGTTATAACAGAGAAGAGCTCAGTGAAGTTAACTGATTACATTCTTGTCTTTCGTACTGTATTGGGAGGACGACGTAAGGATTCCACAGGAGAAAGGTTACTCCTGCAAGTGTACGAAACTGAGATTTGAAGACAACAGAGGTTGGCGTATCTTTAATTACTGATGTGGAATTCCTGGTTAATTTTGACAACCTTTTTAATCTAAATTCGTCTGAAGGCCTTGTATAGCAGCTGCCCCCTCCCTTCTCTACTCCCTTCTCTGTTCTCCCAGCGCTCTAAGTTTTTTTTCCTTTTTCTCCCTCTCACACACACACCCTGTCTAATATAAACAAAGAGGAACACACAGACACACAGAGCTACACACACACCCATAGGCTCATGTGAAGGGGGCTATCCAGCTTCTACCTTGCTGAAACTCGGGGGACTAGAGCGTGCGAGTGACCCTCCAACAAAACTCACCCAATCTGGCGTTTGCCGCGCACCAGCCGTAAATTGGGCGTGTCCAGGCGCGAAACTGGACTGGCGTGATAGTGCCTCGTGACGACATAGTGCCTCGTGACGACATAAACACACACACACACACATACACACACATCCACTTCAATTCACCCTTCTCTCTTTTTTTCTCCTCTTATTTTGCCGCTATTGTTGTTTGTGGCTTGTTCTTGGGAAGTTTGTGTTTTTAGATTGTTTTCTTGTGCATATTTTCGTTTGTCTGTCTTTATTGGAAGCTTGTTAAGTGTCATGTTGTTAGTGTGATGTCATGTGTGATTGCTGAATAATATGTGTGATTGCTGAGTGAGTCTAGTGTTAATTAGTTGCTTAGCTGCTGGTTGTATATAAAAATTGATTTTTGTACTATTTTAATGAGACCAATTTTTGACCTGACTACAGACTGACTTTTTGACTTTTTTTTAGCTAATGATAGTTATTTTGCTTGTTTTGATTACTTGTTTAATTGTTAATTGTTTATAAATAGAAGTGTGGATGAGCATAACTGATACTTGCTAATGGCTGAACTGTTTATTGGCTAGACTAGCTGTATTGCTTGTTTGATCGCTTTGGCTGCTTGATTAAGGAAATTGTTTGAATGAATGGATGTTGATTTGATGTATGACTGTTTGGTGATTTATTGATTAATTGATAAGTTGATTGCTTGATGTGATCCTTGTTTTGATTGAGTGATAAGGGATTAATCTGTTGATCAATTGACGGTCTTGTGAACTGCTATTGGTTGATGATTGTTTGGCTTTGATAATTGATTGAGTAATTGGATTGATTGATCTAGCCGAATGGTTATCTGTGGGTGCAGGACTGATTGTTGAGCTGCTTGATTGACAAGTGATTGATTGACAGGTGTGATTGAGTGTTTGGTTGATATATTCATTGCTTTGATTGATTGAAAATTGATTGATTGAATTAAGTGGTTGTTTGATTTATTGAATAATTGATTTATTGATTGATTTGAGTAGTTGGTTTGATTGTTGATTTGATTGATTGCTTAATTGAGCGATTCACTTGATTAATTGATTGGTTGACTGATTTGATTGATTGATTGGTTGATTGATGTGATTTATTGATTGGTTACAGATTGATTTATTAATCTGATTGATTGGCTGATTTATTGATTATTGATTCCATTTTTTGAGCATTTGTTTTGTCTGGTTTAATAAATTTTAGCTATTAATTAGCACTGGATTCAATTGATGATAATAATGAAAATAGTTTATGGTTACATCTTGATTTATTGGCTTACAGTTGTCTTATCTGCTTATTGAGGTTGCAGAAGACTAACATAGCTGAGTGGAATTGATTAATTGATTATTGATAAACCTATTTAAAACAAGGATTGCCGATTTGGGGAATCGGAATTTGACCATCCCATACTAAACTAATTATAACTAAACTAACCTAACTTTTGATATTAAAATTTGATTTAATTAATTAAAATAAACATAACCACACTGGTGTCCATTATCTTACCTCCACAGTTACATAGTCTCTTTATAATACAGTTGAAATTAGACTCTGATGAAATTTTAAACAAGTACTGTAAACATTAAAACAAATATATATTTGCATATGATATACACATCCAGCATATGACATTGTTGCATCACTGACTCTCTCAAAATACATGAATAAATCAAGGTTTTTCACTAGCAATGATGGTTTCTAAACTGCGCACAATTTAATGCATTTAATTTAAACACCTAAAAAAATTAAATAACGTCTAAAACGTAGTTTAATCAAATAAATTTGGGAAAAAGGGTGATCGAGATTCAGAAAGGGTGTTTGAATAAAACAATTTTGACAAACTGTTGGTTTACTCCTCTTTTGAGGGGCCATAAGAAAAACGGGTGGTCTATTGTTTATTTCGGGGATTGCATAATAACTTAAGTACAAGAGGCTACAGTGTAAAACAAAGATCTGAATTCAATTCAATTCAATTCAATTTTATTTGTATAGCCCAAAGTCACAAAGTACATTTGCCTCGGAGGGCTTTACAATCTGTACAGAGAATGACACCCTCTGTCCTTAGACCCTCGGTTCGAGTGAGGAAAAACTTGCCCACAAAAAACCTTTTAACAGGGAAAAAATGTGGAAGAAACCTCAGGAAGAGCCACAGAGGAGGGATCCCTCTCCCAGGACGGACAGACGTGCAATGGATGTCACATGTACAGGACAATCAACATAAACATTTTGTACAGTTACAATGACTTACAGAATGACAATGAATGATAAAGTGACCACAGTAGTAGATATAGTAGTATTAATGACAGTAGTAATATGTGTAGTGGGCGCCGTCCAGGATCACAGCAGCAGCCACGATCCACGAAAAACCTGCTGGACGACAGAGCACAGAAACTCCGGGGAAGTTTGGTCAGCAGCATGCATTAATGAGACATGTCCAGAGACAGACAGACAGACAGACAGACAGACAGACAGACAGACAGACAGACAGACAGACAGACAGACAGAGAAAGAGAGAGACAGACAGACAGACAGACAGACAGACAGACAGACAGACAGACAGACAGACAGACAGACAGACAGACAGACAGAGAAAGACAGACAGAGAAAGACAGACAGAGAGAGGCAGAGTAGGAGGGAGGGTTTTCGGTAAGGGAGATGTGACTACATCTTTAACCAATACCGTGCCTGGCTAGGCATAACCCTGGGGAGTCCCCCGGCAGTCTAATCCTATAGCAGCATAACTAAGGGATGGCCTGAGCCAGCCCTAACTATACGCTTTATCAAAAAGGAAGGTTTTAAGTCTACTCTTAAAAGTGTTGACCGTGTCTGCCTCCCGAACCCAGATTGGTAGTTTGTTCCACAGAAGAGGAGCCTGATAGCTGAAAGCTCTGGCTCCCAATCTACTTTTGGAGACTATAGGAACCACAAGGAACCCAGCGTCCTGAGAGCGCAGTGTTCTAGATGGATAGTAAGGTACTATGAGCTCTTTTAGATATGATGGTGCCTGACCATGAAGAGCTTTGTAAGTAAGGAGGATAATTTTAAATTCTATTCTAGATTTAACAGGGAGCCAATGCAAGGAAGCCAAACTGGGAGAGATGTGATCTCTGATCTTGGTTCCTGTCAGAACACGTGCAGCAGCATTCTGAATTAACTGTAAAGTCCTAAGAGATTTATTAGAGCAGCCTGATAACAAAGAGTTACAATAGTCCAGCCTAGAAGTAACAAATGCGTGGACTAGTTTTTCTGCATCTGCTTGAGAAACAGTGCGTCTGATTTTAGCGATGTTACGTAAGTGGAAGAATGCAGTCCTCGAAATTTGTTTTATGTGGACATTAAAGGACAAATCCTGATCAAAAACAACTCCAAGATTCTTTACAGTGGAGCTGGAGGCCAGGGTGATACCGTCTAAGGTAACTAAGTCTCTAGAAAGAGAGTTTCTGAGGTGCTTGGGTCCAATTACAAGAACTTCAGTTTTGTCTGAATTTAACATCAGAAAATTGTCGGTCATCCAATTTTTTATATCCTTAAGGCATGCTTGGAGTTTAGTTAACTGATTGGTTGCATCAGGCTTGATCGATAAATATAATTGGGTGTCGTCAGCATAACAATGAAAATTGATTCCCTAAAGGAAGCATATATAAACTAAATAAAAGTGGTCCTAGTACAGAACCTTGTGGGACTCCATGACAAACTTTGGTATGCATGGAAGATTCATCATTTACATGAACAAACTGAGATCGATCTAAGAAATACGATTTAAACCAGCTTAGGGCAGTTCCTTTGATGCGAATTTGATGTTCCATTCTCTGTAAAAGAATTTGATGGTCATTGGTGTCAAATGCAGCACTAAGATCTAACAGGACAAGTACCGAGATTAGTCCTTTGTCTGATGCCATTAGGAGGTCATTTGTAACCTTGACTAATGCGGTCTCTGTGCTATGATGCACTCTAAATCCTGACTGAAAATCCTCAAATAGACTATTGTTATAGAGAAAGTCACACAGTTGATTAGCTACAGCTTTCTCAAGTATCTTAGACACAAAGGGAAGGTTTGATATCGGTCTATAGTTGGCTAAAACCTCTGGGTCTAGAGTGGGCTTTTTAAGAAGAGGTTTAATTACAGCTACCTTAAAGGACTTAGGTACATGTCCTGATAATAAAGACAGATTGATTGTATCCAATAACGAATGACTAACTAGAGGTAAAACATCCTTGAGCAGCCTGGTTGGGATGGGGTCTATGAGGCAGGTTGAAGGCTTAGCTGCAGAAATGATTAAAGTTATTTGATGGAGGTCGATGGGAGAAAAACAGTCTAAATACATATCAGGTTTTACAGCTGTTTCCAAACTTGCTGTATCAGAATGCAGATCAATGCCTGTTGAAGACAGAAGGTGATGGATTTTGTCTCTAATAGTTATAATCTTATCATTAAAGAAGCTCATGAAATCATTGCTACTTAGACCTAAAGGAATGGATGGTTCAGTAGAGCTGTGATTCTCTGTTAGCCTGGCTACAGTGCTGAAGAGAAACCTGGGGTTGTTCTTATTCTCCTCAATTAGAGAAGAGTAGTAGGCTGCTCTGGCATTATGGAGAGCCTTCCTGTATGTTCTGAGATTATCTTGCCAGACTAGATGAGATTCTTCCAGTTTAGTGGCACGCCATTTGCGTTCAGATTTACGTGCCTCTTGTTTTAATTTGCGAGTCTGCTGGCTATACCATGGTGCTAGCCTTCTTTGTTTAATTATCTTCTTTTTCAGAGGTGCAATAGAGTCTAGAGTTGTCCGTAATGAACCTGTAATACTATCAACAAGATGATCTATTTGTGAGGGGCTAAAGGAAGCAGACAAGTCCTCTGTTACAGTTAGACATGGCATTGAATTCAATACTGAAGGAATCGTTTCCTTAAATTTGGCTACAGCACTATCAGATAAACATCTGCTGTAGAAGTTTCTACACAAAGGCTTATAGTCCAATAGTATGAACTCAAAGGTTATTAAAAAATGGTCAGATAGAAGAGGATTCTGTGGAAAGACTATTAGATTATCAATTTCAACGCCATATGAAAGAACAAGATCAAGAGTGTGGTTCAGACAATGAGTCGGTTTATTTACACTCTGACAGAAGCCGATTGAGTCTAATAGAGAGATAAACGCAGTACTAAGACTATTATTGTGGTTGTCCACATGAATGTTAAAATCACCTACAATAATTACTTTATCTGTTTTAAGGATCAAGCCTGATGCAAATTCTGCAAATTCAGATAAAAATTCAGAATAAGGACCTGGAGCTCGATATACTGTAACAAATAGAATTGGCTGCAAAGTTTTCCAGGTTGGGTGAGTGAGGCTAAGAACAAGACTTTCAAATGAATTATAATTTAGTTTAGGTTTAGGATTTATTAATAGACTTGAGTCAAATATGGCTCCAACTCCACCACCTCGACCAGTACTTTGAGGAATATGAGTATTATAATGACTCGGAGGAGTGGATTCATTTAAGCTAACATATTCATTCTCCTGCAGCCAGGTTTCAGTGAGACAGAACAAATCAATATCATAATCAGATATTAATTCATTAACTAAGACAGCTTTAGAGGACAAAGACCTGATATTCAAGAGTCCACATTTAATTCTCTTATTTTTGACTGTTGGAGATGTTGATTTAATTTTTATTAAGTTTTTATGATGAACTCCTCTTCTGTTTGTTTTATCTTTAAATAATGTAGGTGGACGGGGGACAGACACAGTCTCTATACTAAAGGACTGGGTGGGCAGCTGCTCTAATGGAGGCGCAGAGAAGCGTGTAAGACTGCAGCTCTGCTTCCTGGTCTCAACTCTGGGTTGTCGACATGGTTTTGGTCAGCTAATAAACTTGGCCATATTTCTAGATATGAGAGCTGCTCCATCCAAAGTGGGATGGATGCCGTCTCTCCTAATCAGACCAGGTTTTCCCCAGAAAGGTGTCCAATTATCTATGAAGCCCACATCGTTTGCTGGACACCACCTCGACAGCCAGCGGTGAAATGACGACATGCGGCTAAACATGTCATCACTGGTCACATTGGGGAGGGGACCAGAGAAAACTACGGAGTCCGACATCGTTTTGGCATATTCACACACCGATGAAACATTAATTTTAGTGACCTCCGATTGGCGTAACCGGGTGTCATTACCGCCGACGTGAATAACAATCTTACTGTATCTACGTTTATCCTTAGCCAGCAGTTTCAAAAAAGACTCGATGTCGCCCGCTCTGGCCCCCGGGATGCATTTAACTATGGCCCCTGGTGTCGCTAACTTCACGTTTCGGACTATGGAGCTGCCAATGACCAGAGTTGGCCTCTCAGCGGGTGTGTCGCTGAGCGGGGAAAATCTGTTTGAAACGTGGAGCGGTTGGTGGTGTACCGTGGGCTTCAGTTTGCGGTTATGCCTCCTTCGATCAGTCACCCAGCCTCCCGGCTGCTCGGGAACTACCGGGGGACGGCTAACTGAAGCTACCTGTGGCTGTACCGCACCGGCTACAGGGGGCTGGCTAACTATCTGAGCTACTGACTGTTCGGTGGTGCGGTACCGTGCCTCTAACTCACTGACCCTCGCCTCCAAGGCTACAAATAAACTACATTTATTACAAGTACCGTTATCACTAAAGGAGGACGAGGAATAACTGAACATGTGGCACACAGGACAGGAGAGAGCAGGAGGGGAGAGAGCAGGAGAGGAGAGAGGAGGAGAGCAGAGAGACGCCATTGCTATCGCTAGGCTAGCTAGTGTGGCTAACAGAAACTGGTGGTTTGTGGTTACTAGAGTTAAGAGACCTGTTCGTGCACAGACAGAACAAGTCAAAGGATAGTGCTGAGATAAGTAGATAGTCGCTGAAGTGAGAAATATACAGAAATCTGTTCAGGTGAGCAGAGCAGCGAGCACCGTGGTAACAACGCTGATTACCGGAAGTGATACAATACGTTACCGTAAAGCACGTCGTCGTCACGTGTCAATCAGCCAGGGAGGACCAATCAGCCGAACCTTCCGCTTTCCAATTTTCCTGTACCAATGTTAAAGAAACTGAAAAATAAAAACTCCAGTGTGGCAATGGGTGCGAGTTCAGCAAAAGCAACCACGCCAGTGGAGATTGTCGAGGAAAATAATCCCCTTGTGAAGGGTATTGGTAAAATATCTAAGAAATTTAACCGAAGATGGCCAGAAATAGATCAAGTTTGGCCTGCAGAAGGGACCTTTGACCCAGAAGTGATACGAACGTTGCAAGTGCTCGTCAACACATACAAAGCAGAACAGAAGAAAGGCAGGAAAGGGCAGATAAGAAAGGAAAAACGGGAAATTGAATTGGCAATTTTGGAGCTGTTTAATCAAGAGGGGCAAAAACTATTAAAAGTAGCAAAGGCCAGGTTAGACAAAAATATAGAAAGATCTCTGGAGACCGCAAAATTAGCTGAAAAATACAATGCTCCCTTCTTGCACATTTCTCCGCTTATGACACCTCCACCTTACGAGACAAAAAGCGAAAGCACATCACTTTATCCGCAGTTACCTCTACTCACGACAGAAGGAAGATACAGTCTGGAGAGTGATGATCACCAGATACTTGAGACTGGAAGAGCAACAACGACTATAGTGATGACACCTGAGACCAAAAGTAAACAACGACCGACCTCATCAGCTAGTGGAGGCCCATGCACATTGAAGACACAGCTGAAGGGTAAAGATGCAGATGGGAAAAAGAAGACATTGAAAAGCATCAGAGATAACTCTAATGATGACATATTCATTGGAGGATATGCTCCTTCAATCAAGAAGCTACTCGCCAGAGCTGAAAGGCGAGGCAAGACGAGTAATGCACGCAAGACACCTGATCCTAGTGACAGCGATGACGATAGCAACACCTCTAGATCGAGTGTAGACAGCGACTCCAGTCAGAAATGGGAAGAAGTGCTGGAGGAAGAATTCTGCAGATTGGAACAGGCGGATGAAAAAATACGCTCTATGAAAAAAGAACTAAGGAAAATGAAAGAAGCACAGGATCGACTGAGTGAGACACTGCAGGAAGAATCCTCCCCAGAAGAGAGAAAACACGTGGAAGGGATGATGGAAGAGGTTCAATTAGCGGAGTCCTGATGCCAGATAGAGGTTGAAAAAGCAATAGAGGAGCGTGACAAAACCACAAAGAAGCTGAAAGCCCGGCTTCAAAATAGACAAAGTACACCTCAGCAACGTGAGCTACGCCGGAAACCGAAGAAATCTTACAAGCAATATCCAATGCTTGTAAGAGGAAGAAAGGTGGAGTACAAGCCATGGCCAAACACAGATATGACAGAGATAATAGACAAGCTGCCTCCATTGCAAGAGGGTGCTCACCCCTGGATTTCAAAACTGGAAGAGGCAACGATGGGCATACAGCCAGCCATGGGAGACATCAAGAGACTCCTAGCCAACTTATTGGGAGTGCCAGAAATGGAAGAAATATTAACAAGAGCAGGACTCCACAGATACGTGGCTACGTCTGTTCATGACCCAGAACTTTTTTCAGCCAATAAGGGTTGTTTGTGGAAAGCATTGAAGGACATGTACCCTACCAATGTGCATCCTGATAATATTCTCGTTGATCTATTGCAGTGTTTCTCAAACTTTTTCAGACCAAGGACCACTTTGTCAAAAAAAAAAATTTCAGGGACCACCTGACCCCGTCTTCAGCCACCTATCCATCATTGTTTCCCATCCTCTCCGTGTCTTGTTTTAGTTAAAGTTCACAGCTTTTGCTGCTCTTTTCCTTGATTTCTTTTCCTTACTTACTGACGTGACAGCGGAATGATTTTGTCTATAGGAGACGCCGTGGTTGCTTAGGCAACAATTTGGGCACTGCTAATTCAGATTTATCTTCATATATCCATTATACATATTTAAAAAAAATATTTGTCTGCATTTTTGTTCAGAGAACAAATTCGCTTTACACTTCAAATAATGTTAGGTAGGACTAGGGCTGATATGGCCTGTAACCAATATCTCGATATTTTTAAGCTATATCGCGATACACGATATATATTTCGATATTTTTGTTGTTGTTTTGTATTGTTTATTTCTAATAAATATTGTCATTATTTCCATGATAGCATTGTAATTGCTCAGAATCAACGTAGAACAGTAGATTTACACTTGCTGTGAGACACACCTCTTTTATAGCATTTTAACACTTGTCATATTTTTTATGAATTTTTAATACATTTCATGATGTAAATATGAGCTTTAAAGCTCAATAGCTTCCAGGTCCTGTGACCTATTGGCTCAAAATCAGTGTAGAACAGTCGAGCTACACCTGCTATACGACACACACTCTTTTTTATAGCATTTTAACACTTGTCATATTTTTTATGAATTTTTAATATATTTCATAATGTACATATGAGCATTGAAGCAGTGCAGAATCATACTTGGCATATGAGACACTTTTTTAAATCAAATTTTAACCATTCTTCATATTTTATAAATAAACGTTTAATACATTTAACACCCACGTTTTATTTTGAAAACCGAAAGTGTCCACACGCTGCAGTAAGCTAGCGCTGACTTTCCAGTTTTTTAAAAGTGTTTGCCATAAAGTCAATAGCATGACAAGGAGTGTCTTCACCGACCATATTGCCCATCAAGTTGAACTGCATCGTAAAAAGAACATGCACAGAAGGCACAAGATCAAGAGACACTCAGAAAACTCAATCAAATCCAGCTGGCAGGACACAAAGACAAAGAAAAGAAGCAAGCACCAGTCATGCAGGAGCCGTTACCACCAGCTCAACCACCATACCTTCTAGCAACTACACCAGTCACTGCTCAACCTCCACCGGTCCCAGTACAACCTCAGGGATGGAGAATACCAAACAGCAGAGGTGCTGGACGAGGCGGCAGAGGAATGGGTAATAGAGACGCTTATTTACCACCGCCACGATGTTTTAACTGCGGCCAAGTGGGCCACCTAGCTCGAAACTGTGAAAGACAAGTAACAGGGAACCTGAAAGGGGGGTACCCCTACAGAGGGCCTGGACCTCGTGCACAGCAATGGCAACAACAGCGACCACCAACAGGACCGGTGAACCCTTATAGGGGACCGGCACCAGGATTTTAGAGCTGCCCAGATAACCCGAAAGGGGGGTGTCAGCTAGTAGTGTCTAAACCGGAAGATGATCCAACCATTCGGGTAAAAGTAAACGATCGACCATTGAAACTGATGGCAGATTGCGGAGCCACTTTTACCTGTATCCGACCTCATGATGCTACACACCTTCCTATGTCTGGCAAATATGTTCGGACAATCGGATTTGAGGGAATAAAACAGCTGATACCTTATACAAAACCTGTAGAGCTCCCAGAACAAACCCCCATAGGACTTCTTGGAAGAGATGCACTATGCAGACTGAAGTGCACAATAAAATGCACACCTAACGGCTGTCTGGTGGAAGTGCCACATGATTATGACCACCAAATGACTATGAGAGCAGAAGCAGAAGCACCAGTGGTCTACTGGATTGGAAATCTCAGTCAAGATCTGATTGAACCAGCGAGAGTGTGGGAAAAGTTCATCATCGCAAACCTACCAGGAGCTAGGTTACCAGAGTATACACCACACTGCACACTCCAATATTTTAAGGATCCAGCAAAGTCAGACCCAGATGAATGGCTGAAAACACAACCGAAAGAAGTTCATATATATATATATTATAATACTGGGCCCACAAGGTGCAGCAATGAAATTAAATAAAGACGTCTATTTGAATCAAGAACACAGAATCGAGGGGAGTATCCCCCATGTGACTCTAATGATTGCCGCAGATTATGAACAGAAGCATATTGGGGCAATGATGGCAGAATCGGAAGATGCCATCTTTGTAACGACAAAAGAAAAGCCAGCTGTCTGGATAAGTAAAGATCGGCAATTCATCAAGATAATGATCTCAGCACAGGGAGTTGGTCAGCCACAGACCGTACAAATGACGAATGAGTCAATGCTGTCTATAACACCTGACAGGAACCTCATGGAGGACATGCTACAGCAGGTCCAGGAATGCTTGTGGTCTCAACACAACACAGACATAGGACTGGTGAAATCAGCGCAACCAGTGAGAGTGGAACTCAGACCGGGGACTAAACCGCCCTGGAGACCGCAATATCCTTTGAAAGAAGAAGCAGTCCAAGGAATTGAACCTCAAATAGAGGGTCTGCTGCAGGCAGGAGTTTTGAAGACAACCAACGACCCCCAAAGCAATATGCCTCTTCTGCCAACAAAGAAGCCTGATGGATCGTATTGCCATGTACAAGACCACAGAGCCATAAATGAAGTGGTCATAGACTATCCAGCAGATGTGCCAGATCCACATACACTGTTAGCCCAAATTCCACCAGAAGCTACCTGCTTCACAGTCATTGATCTGTGTGGAGCTTTCTTCAGTGTTCCACTGGCCGAAGAAAGCCAGGGATTATTTGGATTCACATACAAAGGACAATCCTATGAGTATACACGTTTGCCAATGGGATTTAAGCACTCTCCTCACCTCTTCAATAAGGTGTTGAAAGATGATTTGGAAGGAGTGGGATCTCAAGTGAGCAGCACAATCATACAGTATGTAGATGATATACTTCTCTGCTCAACGGATAAAGAAACATGCCACAAAGATTAAGCTGCTGCAGATACTAGCAGAGAAAGGACATAAAGTCTCACAGAAGAAATTACAGTACTGTCAAGAACAAGTTGTGTATTTGGGCCAGACAATTACGCAAGGACATCGAAGCATTTCCGACGATCATCTGGAAGCCATTAGGAAAGCACCAAGACCCAGGACAGTCAGAGAAATGATGAAATTTCTGGGAATTACAGGCTATAGTTCTGCATGGGTTGAAGATTACACTAAACTTACAGGACCTTTGAGAGCTATGATCAAAGATGCAGGAAGTGGTCATTTGCACTGTAATCTCACCTGGACACAAGAAGGTTGTCTAGCATTTGCAACGATTAAACAAAAGCTACTTGAGGCACCAGCATTGGCATTGCCTGATTATTCTAAAAATTTTGTGGTGTATTTCTCTTCGTCTCCTGACAGCAGATATGCATGCGCAGCTCTTGCTCAGCCCACTGGTACAGGGACTAGCCCTCAGCCTATAGCATACTATTCTTCTGCTTATTCAGAAGTGGAAATGGGCCTTGCCCCATGCTATAGAGTGCTGACTGGAGTTTATCGGATGTATGAGAAAGCAGCAGCTATTACTATGGGCTATGCATTAACTATTGTAACTCACCACAGTCTGAGAAATCTTTTGAATCATGGCAAATTTATTCTAACAATGCCTAGAATTAGAGACTATCACAGAGTCGTAAAACAAGAGGATGTCACTTTAGCCAGGTGCAGCACGATTAACCCGGCTGACACTTTGCCGACTCCTGAGGACGGGGAGCCCCACGATTGTCTAAGAGAAACAGAGAAATATTCTAAACTTCGATCAGACCTTCAAGCACTCCCACTTAGGGAGCCAGACTTAGAATACTGGACTGATGGATCTTGTTACAGAATTGGAGACAAATTAAATGCAGGATATGCAGTTGTTAAAGCGGAAGGCTCTAATTTTGTAACTGAGAAAGCCGAAGCTGTTCCACAGCCATGTTCAGCACAGCTGGCAGAACTGATTGCTCTAACACAAGCTTGTCTAATGGCAGAGGGTAAGCGTGTGACAATGTACACTGACTCTGCATATGCTCATGCTCTATGTTCAGTTTGTCATCTTTTTGCTGCTGTATGGAAGGGTCGCGGCTTTAAGAAAACTGACGGATCCCCCATACAACATTGTGCGCAAATTGTGAAATTGCTAAATGCTGTAATGAAACCTAAAGAAATAGCAATAGCTAAATGTACAGCACATAAATCCGATTCATCTCGAGTCACACGAGGTAATAATGCAGCAGATGAAGCCGCAAAGGCAGCTGCTAATGCACATAACACAGAGAAAGTTCTTTTAGTCACACATGCAGTAGACTTAAAAGACAATATCACACTCAGAGACATAGTATTGATGCAAGAAGGAGCCAATGTAATGGACAAACAGCTGTGGGAAACTAGAGGTGCAAGTCAAGATGCCACGGGCCTGTGGAGAAATCATGAGGGCCTGGTGGTTGCACCTCCAGACTTATTGGGGCTACTGATTCAGGACGCTCATGGGCTCGCCCATGCAGCGAGGGGGGAAGTAAGAAGGGAAATTACAAAGGAGTATGGTTTTTGGGCACCGTACTTGCTCGAACAGATTGATTACATCATAGGCAGATGTACTATCTGTCTAAAAAACAATGTTCGGAGGGGAATGATTCTCCTGGTCACATACCAACCCCAAGAGGCCCTATGCGTGAACTAGTCATTGATTTCACTGATATTATTCGTCCAGTAGGAGGTAAGAGATACATGTTGGTGATTGTTGACAGGTTTAGCAGGTGGGTGGAAGCATGTCCCACTAAAAGAAAAGATGCATCATCAGTAGCTAAGTTCCTTTGCAGAGAGGTAATCCCTCGATGGGGACTACCAGATAGGATTTCATCAGATAATGGTAAAGAGTTTGTTGATAAAACAGTGAAGCTTATTTTGCAAAAATTAGGCATTAAGCAACGTTTTGGAGCGGTGTATCATCCACAAAGTCAAGGTATTTGTGAAAGAATGAATGGAGTTCTTAAAAACCGTCTCATTAAGATCTGTCAACATACGGGGCTCAATTGGATTGAAGGGCTCCCATTAGCATTGATGGCTTGCAGATCAAGTGAGCTTTGTGAGTTGCATATGACACCATTTGAGTTAGCTGTGGGTCGCTGCATGACCACACCTAGCTTGCGCACTAGCGGAAGGGGCCCAAGCCTATCTCTGCTGGAAGACAATATGAAAGCTTATGTCAAATACATGTCTAACCTCCAAAGGAGCTTATGTCACCCAAAAACAGGAGCAGACCAAGAAAAAGGAACACAGAGGTGCCACCTACCAGGGGATAAGGTGTTCGTGAAAGTGTTCCGCAGGAAGTGGTTTCACCCTCGTCGAGAAGGACCATTCCAAGTCCTTCGCAGCACAGAACTGCAGTTCAGGTAGAGGGATCACCTACCTGGTTCCACGTCAACCACTGCATCAAAGCACCAGAGGATAATGAAGGCGATGGAGAACCGCCACGAGACACAGAGAGCGGTGACGATCCGGAGGAGGAACAGAGGCATAACGACGATGATGGAAGTAATGTTGATCATGCATCTGCTTCAATGGGCACCGAGGGCCATGCTTGCTTCGACACCATCGACTTCCAGCATGCTCCAGAACCAACAGAGCCACAACAAGGGAGAAAATCCACCCTAGATCAACCAGTCGAACCAAGAAGCCCCAGACCGGTTCAGGAGATCCGAGTCCCTATTCGGTTCAAAGACTACAGTTAAAGGAGAAATCGGGAGCTCCATCTTGCTTTGATCTCGAAGGACGAAAGGACGAGGAGCCTAAGGAATTTTGTCACCCTATCATTTCTATCTTTCTCTCACCCCTCTATCTTCTATCTTAATGGCCGAGGCAGTAATGAAGACTGACCTCCAACAGTGGGGTCAAGTGCTAGTAACCTCTGACTACCAGGTAAAAGGGTAAATCAAGCAATGAAGACAATCGTTTCAAGGAGTTGTTCCTCTGGAGTTAAGGACAGCGAACTGTTCAAGTGAGGTTCTAAGACTACCTCAATGCCTGCATATGGATGTTGTTTTATGTAAGATGTATTTCAAGAGTTCTTACATGACAATGATAGTCTATCAAAGCTAAGGATAAAAGAAAAAAGGAGTTTGACATTATATTGCATGTTTGTATTAATTTATTAATGCATATGTGTCTGATTAGAGTTTTTCCTGATAATTGAATGAAGCTAAGGTTAAAAGCCCAAGTGGGTTTTTGAGTATTATAGGAAATGATGATTATATTGCACCAATGATTCACTGTTGATATTTAGCTTTAGTTAGTCGTTTACTGCAAAGCTTGAACTAGTGAGTATGCGGAAGCTGTTATAACGACGATATTTATTCATCACTTATGTTCACTTTTAATAGATGTTTGATTAGCAGCTAAGGTTAAAGTTGAAAGTTTCTTATGCATATGTTATACATTTATAGTGGGTTTTTCAGTTGTGGAAGCCTGACAGCTTCCAAGGGGGGAATATGTGGTATATTTTGAGCCTGCTTTAGTTGAACGTATAGGAATTCGCAGAAGTAAACAGATGTCTTACGTATAATTGGAGAAAGCTTTTAGCACTATAGAAGGAGCGATTGGCTGTCATCCTAATGTCAACTATCTTCTGTAGGTCTCCCCATTTAAGGTATACAAGTGAGGATTGCTGTGAGCCTGTGAGATGACTAGCTCCAGGCTCGCACCCCTGGTCATCATTACCAAATACGGAAGAACGTATGGTGAAATGTTCATAACATTAATATGTAATCGCTTCATTTGCATATTAGTATATAGCAGGGCAACGCCTTAACACAGAGGGAGAATCGGGGCTGCAATCTGACCATAGGGACCTCAGCAGTCTTTAATCTGACCTCAAGGATTCTCTTCATGCACGCAGAGTATGTAATGGCTTATGATAAAAAAAAGAGCATTCCTTAAGAAAGAAGCCTCGAGTTCTGTTTATTCTTTTTCACTCAAACAAGCACGAAGAGAGTCGTCAATACACGACAGTATCAAAACATGTGGCTCGGCCGGGACATGTGTGCTATGTGCTATATCTAGATTTTTTCTACGTTTAAGTTGAGCAGCTATACGAGTTCGCTAAGATAACACCTTTAAACCTGCATGCAGCTGTGCTGACGCGCTAGCAATTAGCATTAGCCACTAAGAATTAAATACATGCTGATTGCGAACATGTTAATGCTAATTGATAGCACGTCAGCGCTATCTGCTCCTTTGTCTAAATAAACATGTTAAAAATGAATATTTGAGGTGTGCTTTTTGAACACAGACCTCTGGCAACAGCCCACTCGTCACTCTCAAATTTTCTGCGGGAAATTGTTTATTAGAGGCCCTCTAATTTTACTGTCACCTCCCTCAGGGATGATTTAGGCTGCGTTCAGTACTAATGTTACTGTAACTTTCCAGGGCTAGTAATCTTACTGTTACCTTTCTCAGGACAAGGGAGATTATAAGTGGTGCTGTTAATATTTCAGTTTTTCATCTAAGTACTTTACCAGATAATTATATGTAATATATTATTAATATTGTGTAGGCTAAGCCTATATTGTATAGCTTTAAAAAATATTTTATGTTGCTTAATGTTTCACATGCAACAGGTGAGCCAGTGCACAATTATTTTTTTTCTATGCATTTCAATTTTCTGTGCAGAATTTATTTTGGTTAAATGCCATATCTGTACCGTATCCCAACTGGTACAATAAAACATTAGTTGAGGAATATAACATGCATTTTCATTCAGTATATAAGCAATATTTTGCTTTATGTTAAAGACACTGTGAGAAATGGATGTTCTCAGGAAAAAAGGCGCTTATCAGTTAATCGTTAACCGATCGATAAGGTCAATCAACTAAAGATTAATGAATTAATCGATAATTTGCATTCCTAGTTTCAACATTTGATAGGTTCTCTTTGTGCTATTTTCAATTAAACAGGAGGTCTTAAGTGTATTGCACAATTGCAGTTTTCGGTAAGGGAGATGTGACTGCATCTTCAACCAATACCGTGCCTGGCTAGGCATAACCCTGGGTGGGGGGTGGAGTCCCCCGGCAGTCTAATCCTATGGCAGCATAACTAAGGGATGACCTGAGCCAACCCTAACTATAAGCTTTATCAAAAAGGAGAGTCTTAAGTCTATTCTTAAAACCGTGTCTGCCTCCCGAACCCAGAAAGGTAGTTTGTTCCACAGAAGAGGAGCCTGATAGCTGAAAGCTCTGGCTTTCAATCTACTTTTGGAGACTATAGGAACCACAAGGAACCCAGCGTCCTGAGAGCACATTGTTCTAGAGGGGTAGTAAGGTATTATGAGCTCTTTTAGATATGATGGTGCCTGACCATGAAGAGATTTGTAAGTAAGGAGAAAAATATTAAATTCTATTCTAGATTTAATAGGTAGCCAATGCAAGGAAGCCAAAATGGGAGAGATGTGATCTCTGATCTTGGTTCCTGTCAGAACACGTGCAGCAGCATTCTGAATTAACTGCAAAGTCCTAAGAGACTTATTAGAGCAGCCTGATAACAAAGAGTTACAATAGTCCAGCCTTGAAGTAACAAATGCATGGACTAGTTTTTCTGCATCCGCTTGAGAGACAATGCGTCTGATTTTAGCGATGTTACGTAAGTGGAAGAATGCAGTCCTCGAAATCCTGATCAAAAACAAAAACAACAAGATTCTTTACAGTGGAGCTGGAGGCCAGGGTGATCCCATCTAAAGTAACTAAGTCTCTAGAAAGAGAGTTTCTGAGGTGTTTGGGTCCAATTACAACTTCAGTTTTGTCTGAATTTAACATTAAATAATTGTAGGTCATCCAATTTTTTATATCCTTAAGGCATGCTTAAAGTTTTGTTAACTGATTGGTTGCATCAGGCTTGATCGATAAATATAATTGGGTGTCGTCAGCATAACAATGAAAATTGATAGAGTGATTCCTAATAATGTTCCCTAAAGGAAGAATATATAAACTGAATAGAAGTGGTCCTAGTACAGAACCTTGTGGGACTCCATGACAAACTTTGGTATGCATGGGGGATTCATCGTTGCATGAACAAACTGAGATCGATCTAAGAAATATGACTTAAACCAGCTTAGAGCGGTTCCTTTAATGCCAATTAGATGTTCCAGTCTCTGTAAAAGAATTTGATGGTCAATGGCGTCAAATGCAGTACTAAGATCTTACAGGACAGGACAAGTACAGAGATGAGTCCTTTGTCTGATGCCATTAGGTCATTTGTAACTTTGACTAATGCGGTCTCTGTGCTATGATGCACTCTAAATCCTGACTGAAAATCCTCACATAGACTATTGTTATGGAGACAGTCACACAGCTGATTAGCTACAGCTTTCTCAAGTATCTTAGACAGAAAGGGAAGGTTTGATATCGGTCTGTAGTTGGCTAAGACCTCTGGGTCTAGAGCGGGCTTTTTAAGAAGATGTTTAATTACAGCTACCTTAAAGAACTGTGGTACATATCCTGATAATAAAGACATTAGCCACCTAGTTGGGATGGGGTCTAGGAGACAGATTGACTGCTTAGCTGCAGAAATGATTAAAGTTATTTTAATGAAGGTCGATGGTAGAAAAACAGTCTAAATACATATCAGGTTTTACAGCCGTTTCCAAACTTGCTGTATCAGAATGCAGATCAATGCCTGTTGAGGGCAAGAGGTGATGGATTTTGTCTCTGATAGTTATAATTTTATCATTTAAGAAGCTCATGAAGTCATTGCTACTTAGACCTAAAGGAATAGATGGTTCAGTAGAGCTGTGATTTTCTGTTAGCCTGGCTACAGTGCTGAAGAGAAACCTGGGGTTGTTCTTATTCTCCTCAATTAAAGAAGAGTAGTAGGCTGCTCTGGCATTACGGAGAGCCTTCCTATTTATTTTGAGATTATCTTCCCAGACTAGTTTACTTAACACACATATAAAAAGATGTGAATAAGGTTGAGAAACACCTGTCTCTGCACATCTCTGAACCTGAACCTTCTTTTGAAGCTCTCCTTTTCATAGGACAAGGAAGAGACTGCTCCCCTACTCAGTCATTAACTCCTGGTTCCCTCCAATCTACCCACCAGCAGTCGATCTCTGAACCCCTCCATCAATCTACCTCAGTTTCTCCCTGACCACACTCTGCATAAAGTATGTATATTTGTAAAGTATATACACTAGAGACTCTGTTAAGATCAGGAAGCATAAAGAGGCCAAAAGTGTTTTATCTTTCTTATTAATATTTTATTTCTTCTATTATTTCACTGAGTTAGTTACAATAATGGGCATCGTTTAAAAAAATCATTCACATTTTTGTACATCTGCTGGGCAATTTATATGCAGTCAGAATGTTTACATTAAATTAAAGGTGACAATGTCTTCCATAAAAAGAACAACAAGCTTTTCACTCCAATAAAAATAGTTCTCATTATTTTCATTAGGATTCACACACTTCCTATGTGCTTTTAGCAACTTTCCCCACATCTGTTCTGCAATAATCACAAATGATTCTCCATTTGTAGATGTTGCAATGTTGTGTTGTAATTTAATACTGTTAATAACTACAGTTATTCAAAGGATATGGCCAATTCAAAGTCTATGTGTAAACACACAACAAAATCAGGCACATTATGTGCCATTTATATATTTTTACATTGTTCCTTAAATATGATGATAAAAAGATTCCACCCCTTTAAACATTCATGAATCTGAGCACTTAAACACAAATCCAAAAGAATTAAGAATAATTGATTGAGATCAAAGCAAATAAAATCACACAGTCTGGTTTGAGTCCACTGGGTGAGAGCTGAAGGGGGACAGTGTCAGGGTGCCATAAAAGCTGGTCAGAGTATGCGCTGGAAGAGCATCCACAGCCTCAGTTGGGAGGTGTGTGGTGCAGCACTTTGTGGAGGTTTGAATGTCAGACTGAGGACTTCTGATGCTGACAGTGGCAAAGTAATTTAAGAGAAGATGTGTCCAAACTCCATCAACCCTGTCCCATTTACAGACTTACATGATTTAAATAAATCCTGGAAAGAGGTACTGTAGGAGGAGGACAGTTGCCACCATCATGAGGCCACAGAAGAACAGGACCAACCAGATAGGGAAGGATGCTGCAGACAAAACAAAGGGACAAAACATAAGGTGAGAGGACTTATTGTTATGATACATGACGTTAGTGTGTTCAGAGGATAATAATGTAGTACTTACTTCGGTTAGGGACAGCATGTACTTGACAGCGGCTGTCTACAGCAACACTCAACAGGGCTGTTTCATTATTCCCTTTGATATTTTTGCCTTTCAGCAAATCAGGCAGAAAGGCGAGGTCTGTCACAACAATGCCGTGGGACTCCTGTACATAATACAGCTTCTACACACACATACAGAGTAAGACCAAGTTATCATCATTGAGCACTGATTGATGTACCTGTTGCTTTGAGATGTGTGTCCACACTGCCTTTACCTGGAGGGAGAAGGTAATATAGATAGCTACTGATCCTGTCACGGTTCCAAGGCCAAGAAATGTTCCAGAGTCACTGTCAAAGACAAGATTTGGGATTTTGGATTAACTTCCACAGCACAAAAGTTTAAGTGACCTTGACCATCACTAAACCACAACAGTTGCTCGAGGGAGAGAGATTTGGCCGAGACACACAGACAAATAAGAAGTTATTGCCTGATTGTCTCACAGTGGTAACATTCATATAAAATGTATTCTAATATTTTCTGAGGTGGTACACAGTGTAAAAAGTTTGGGAGCCACTGGTCTAAGGCGTGTCAGTATCCATAGTGTCACTTACCTGACAGCCAGAGTGGAAATGACCTCAGTGCCGCAGGGAGCAGTCAGCATGGGCAGGAAGCTCTTGCCATCCCACTTGGTGAGGTAACAAGGAGGCGGTTTCCGGTCTCGTTTATGTGGGATCTGGACTGTGTAAAGCCTGAGGGCATCTTTTTGGTCTTCCACCTTTCCAAACCTGAAGTACAAAAATACAACAGTCACATCATCCAGATGGATATGGTGAGGTGAATAGCTGTGATGCTCTTACATAGAAGAAGAGGAAGAACTCTTGTGGGGTTTTTTTACCTGCAGCCCATATATCGATAAGCCTTCTCAGTTATGTGAGGCATGGTTTCAAGCCACTTAAGACCCATTGCCAACTGGTTGCCACTCCACATACTGCAGGAAAAGTCCCGGCCAACAGTCACCAAGTGCTGCATGACAACACATACTGATCATTACTAATCAATCAATAATACTATAATTATTGACATTAAAAATCCACAGCAGCAGGTGTCAATATTTGACCTTGTTGCCTGGACTTATGTCCAAGTCTTCGATCTCCCCTTCATGGGCTTTGAAGTCAAACTTCTTCTTCAGGGATGGAAACTGTAGAAGAGTCAAGACCATCAGAGTCAAGTGATCTGTCATGTGAACAGCTGATTACAGACAACTGCTTATGAAGGTGAACTACAACAAACATAAAACAACAGTGAAATGATCAAGATACAGCATGTCATCTCGGTCCTCTTTAGTTTTAAAAATGAACTGAACTTTTTGTCACAGAAAGACTAAAAGGTCACAGTAAAGCAGCAGTAAGATGGATATGGAAGTGGGAAATTTAGATTTATTCATTTAATGGTTGCTTTTATCCAAAAAAGGTAAACAGTCATGGTACAGTGTGATAAGAAAGTGTTAGTGCAGCAGTGTGCTGTGACAGTTCTTAAAGGGATAGACTTCTCATGTCAAGTTGTTGCTAGTGTTGGAGAGGAGGTCCTCGCTGAAGAGCTGGAACTGGTAGGATGTTCCACCAACAGGGAACAACCGAAGAAAAGTCTGGACTGCCTTAAACAAACAGGTAGCAGAGCCAGGCGTTCATTGAAAGAACACAACAGTCGTGAGGTAACATAAGCCTGCGTTCAAGTAGTTAGGTATTGTTATAAAAATTAAGATTACACTGCTAGTTGGATGTTTTAACTTATACAATGTTTGTTCCTATTTATTACATGTCTTTAAGGCACTTCCTTTTATTGCCGTTTTCCTGAGACTGGCAGGGTAAGGTAAAGTTCAGGTTAATGTATAAATAGAGGTATTTGAGAACAGAATGAGGCCTAGGGACAGGTCAGACAGGTGACATCAAGATTGGGGACATACTGGCTACTCATTAGGTGATATGTTGAAGAAAGCTGTTTAAATGCATTGTATGCAAATTGACTGTTAACAATTCACAGGGGTTGAGACAGCCCATCTTCAGGAAGATGTATAAGAACCAACTGTTAACGCCCCTCTGGGAGCCTTTTTCTCTGTAACCCCTTTAGGGGGTTGCACTGTGAAACGCTCCTTCTTGTACAAGAATAATAAATTCAACTTAAACTTTGACGCTTTGAATCTGATCCTCCTTATTTAAGGGTTTCTCTTTAAAAAATTCCCGTAACATCTGGCGCCCAACGTGGGGCCCCAATATCTGTTCTCCTCTGGAAGCGATGGCACTGGAAAAAACCTGCAGGTATATTGACTGAAAACCGCCACAAGGTTTTTAAAAACCTTGTTTTGGCGTGAACCAGGACCAGCTGAGAGAGGAGGCAGTGACGGGGCCAACCACACGAAAAAGAAAAAAGGAGACGAACCCACAGGATTGGGAAAACAAAAGAGTAAGTTGAATTTTGATTATTGGCCAGAGACCTCAGTTCATTTGGGAACTTGGGGGGAGAGCCTCAGTCAGGGACTAGGGGGTAATGTCTTTGGAAGGACAATTGGAAAACTTGATCCTTCAGACCTGAGTAAACAAAAAAGACGTCAGAGAAGTCAGGGACTTCGTCAGTATAGTGTTGCATATGCTAGATATTTAAGGTAAGACTGGAAACATTGAAACGAGGTCTTATTCTTAAATAATTAAATTTAAATTATTAGAGGGGCAGTTGTGGCTTGGAGGTAGAGCGGGTCATCCACTAAGCAGAATATTAGTGGTCCGATCCCCGGCTCCTCCAGTCTGCATTTCGAAGTGTCCTTGGGCAAGATACTGAACCCCAAATTGCTCCCAAAGGCTTTGCCATCGGTGTGTAAATGTGTATGAATGTTTAAAACTGATGAGCAAATGGCCAATGCCATCAGTGTGTGAATGGGTGAATGAGATATGTAATGTAAAGTGCTTTGAGTGGTCAGAAGACTAGAAAGGTGTTTTATATATTTACAGTCCATTTATACAGTTTATAATTTATTTCTTATTTTTAATTAAAGAATGTGATGCCTTAAAAACATGTCTGCTTTCTTTTCCTAATGCATAATTACTTAAGGAATGTATAATATAATATACAATAATAAAATATAATTATAATGTAATGTAATAACTCTACTACTAAGCTGATATTTTTAAAGGTCCTATTGAAGCACTGAAACTCAGGTGAAAAACGCTGCTTATCAATTAATCGAAAGTCGATCGATAAGATTATCAACTAATGATTAATGAATTAATCGATAATTTGCATCCCTACCACAGACAAAAAAACAAATGTCTTTTTTGAGAATGACTAACTTCTGTAGAGCATAGATTGCAAATTATGCTGAAGTAACACTTCAAACACTTCAAATGCTTATCTGTGATCAACCTATGGCAGCTAATGATGTGATCACATGGACTCCGAAAGGAGAACATGCGTTTGTGCAAGTAAAACAATTACCAGTGAGTTCAGGAGTTTTAGCACTCCCAGATTATAAGAAACCATTTATACAAATGTGTGATGCTAGAAGTAGATTTATGACCAGTGTGCTAACCCAACCTTTTGGAGGAAAACTTAGACCCGTAGCATATTATTTGTCTAAATTAGACCTAATAGCCAGAGCAATGCCGCAGTGTTTGCAAGCTGTATAGGCTGCAGCCTTAGTAATACAGAGTTCAGCTACAATTGTCTTGTTTCATTCATTAACACTGAAGGTGTCACATGTTGTAGATGCTCTACTGACACAGTCAAAAATATCCTTCAAGTCTCCAGCTAGACATCTAAATTGTATGACTATCCTACTCTCTCAGCCTCATCTAACTATTGAAAGGTGTACAATTTTAAATCCAGTAACGCTACTACCAAATGAAGCAGAAGAGGTAACACACATTGAACATGACATCTTAAAAGACATGCAACAGAGCTCACCTGAATCAGAAAAACAATCTTGGATGAACAGGGGGGCAACATTATCTGATAATGAGTTATGGCAGTGACCAGAGGGCAAGTACATACTTCCAAAGAATTTATTTCGATTTGCAGCAGTATTGACACATGGATTAACACATGCGTCAACAGGGGGGATGTATGATGTATGATGGACTTCCAAAATTATGCAAAAAAAATAAATAAAAAATTTGTGCATCATGTCTAGTGTGTGGAAAACAGAATGTCCAAGGCAGATTAAGACCAAGACCAGGTAAAATGCCAAATGCTCAGTATCGATTCCATACGATATGCATGGATTTCATGGAATTAAATAAATGTGAAAATAAGAAGTATTGTCTAGTGATCATAGACTTATACTCAAAATGGATTGAAGTTATTCCAACCACACGAAATGATGCAATAACAGTAGCTAAAGCTTTAGCAACACATATTGCACCAAGATTTGGATTTCCAGAAATCATATACAGTGATAATGGACCGCATTTCAGAAATGATGTAATTGCTAAATTGAGTTAACTGTTTTCTATTTAAATTCAATATCATTGTTCTTATCATCCACAATCAGCAGGACTAGTGGGAAAAGCGAATGGTACAATCAAGGCTAAACTTAGGAAAGCCATGGATGAGACAGGAAAAGGATGGGTAACCTGTTTGCCAGCAGTAATGCTGAGTCTTCACATACGACCTAATATTACAGGACTGTACCACTCTCAAGTATTTCTTTCCAGCTGTTCCCACTGAGATTATTCCCCCATGGTTCACACCATACGAGGGGAATTACACCTGCCTGTTGAGGAAACAGGGAATAAGTGGAGGCCAAGACACAGGATCCCTGACAGGGTGTGGCACTATATTTACGGTAGGAGAAAATCCCTATGGGATCACTGATGAGTTGGTGACTACACACGACCATGCATGAGCAGATATATGGTGGTATTGTGGCGGACAGAGATTAAGACCTAGGTTGCCTAAATTCTGGTATGTTACCTGCGCTTTGATTCACTTAATGATGCCTACATACTTGCTGGTTTCCTAAACTACTGTAAATACAGAGGATATGCACAGAGTTAAATGTGATAAGCTAATACCCACCTCATTTAATTCTAGAGTCTATTTAGATTCAATTGGTGTTCCCAGAGGGGTCCCAAATGTGTTTAAAGCTAGAAACCAGGTGGCAGCAAGTTTTAAATCATTCTTTACCTGGTGGATAAATTACATCTATTATAACAAACAACGTTTTATTAATTATACTCGTGATGGATTTAGAGGAATCCACGAACAATTAGAAAAAAGGTGTGTGTAAGATTTTTGGAAATCTATGTTGTACCTTCATCCCAAATAACACAGCACCTGACGGCAGCATCACAAAGGCACTAGAAGGACTGACGTCATTGTCAGACGAGTTGGCAGATAACTCAGGTATAACAGATCCAATCACAAAACGGATGGAAAGCATATTTGGGAGATGGGGAAACATCCTAAAGGTACTGATAATGTCTGTAGGAATTGCAATGACTGTCCTAATCATGTGCAGATGTATCCCATGTATGAGAGAATTGATACAAAGATTGATTACTACCACACTAACGAACCAACAATTGTTCTATCAGCCTGTCTCCACAGTTGATGAGTTCGAGAGACATGAGATGACTGAAGGACAAGGTGTGGGTAGATACGAGAATGAGGACGAATATGAAGAATGGATCCAGTTCAGCAAGTAGAAGAGTCAATCTACGCGCCCATGAGAGGAGAAACACCTACTGAGAATGACACACTGTTTAGTCTTTGTTTCACAGCACAATAGTGTTCTGATGTAATGTATACTTTAAAGAAAAAGACTGATGGCAAATTGTATATACATTTAAGGTTTTGTTTTTTTTCTCGTCTCAGGGACAGCACCCGTAGGCAGCGAAAGGGTCCGATGAGTCGATCAGCCTGTTTTATTTTTTTTTATTAGATTCATAAATGTACCTATACATTTGCTGTTATCAGAATGAATATTGTCTGCATTGATATTTTACATCTATTTGAGTGATTAAGCATACTGAAGTGATTGTAACGATTATTAATACAAATTGTTGGCCGCCCGGGCAGCGGGGCCCGTGTGGAGAATTTTCCTGTCTAGAAAGCAACAGTATGAAATAATAAGAATGTTAAAGAACTGCCAGACAGGTTTTTCGCTCCCACATTATCTATGATTATTTGTACTAACCACTGAACACTGATTAATTTTTATTCTTGTGATTTTATTTTGTACCTTTTTGAAATAGTACAAACAGGGGGGAGATGTTATAAAAATTAAGGTTACACTGCTAGTTGGATGTTTTAACTTATACAATGTTTGTTCCTATTTATTACATGTCTTTAAGACACTTCCTTTTATTGCCGTTTTCCTGAGACTGGCAGGGTAAGGTAAAGTTCAGGTTAATGTATAAATAGAGGTATTTGAGAACAGAATGAGGCCTAGAGACAGGTCAGACAGGTGACATCAAGATTGGGGACATACTGGCTACTCATTAGGTGATATGTTGAAGAAAGCTGTTTAAATGCATTGTATGCAAATTGACTGTTAACAATTCACAGGGGTTGAGACAGCCCATCTTCAGGAAGATGTATAAGAACCAACTGTTAACGCTCCTCTGGGAGCCTTTTTCTCTGTAACCCCTTTAGGGGGTTGCACTGTGAAACGCTCCTTCTTGTACAAGAATAATATATTCAACTTAAACTTTGACGCTTTGAATCTGATCCTCCTTATTTAAGGGTTTCTCTTTAAAAAATTCCCGTAACAGGTATAGTACCAGAAACAACCTTGTAGTCAGCGTTAGTGATATGAATTTAATGCAGGCTGCATCAGGTAGCCAGCAGAGCTCGATGAGTAGCAGGGTAAAATGCCTAATTAAAATCCATATCTTCATGACTGCAGTTATTTATTTCTTATTTAAATGCTGTTATTTATGAATTCATTATTATATACCATATATTTTTGAATTATGTCTTGTTTTATCAAACAAACTTTATATATTTTATTTTTCATTAAATATTAAATACTGAATGACTTTTAGTTAATAAATGTCAAATTCATTTAGTTAACACATTCATTTCTAACCAAATGTATTATGCGTTTTCACTGACTTATAAATTCATTAAATACTTCTGTGACACTTGTGGTCCTCCATATAAAAGCATCTCTGTACCAGCAGCTCATCCACTTGAACTGGAACCTCGAGGACTGAAGCAGTGTCAACATTTGAAAACTATAATCTGCTGATATGACTTTTGATCTGAAGTTATTTCAACTATATAAAAAAAAAGGGGCACTCATTTTGTGAAGACTGTCCTCACCTTCCAAATAAGTCAAAGTACATGCATGGCAGACAGTATTTACCTCCCAGACCCTGATGTGTCCATCTGTGCCTCCTGTCAGCAGAAGGCTCAGGTCAGAACTGAACCTGACCACCTTCTGGAGTGGGTCCTGAGGGTTCAGGTCTGACTGCACTTCAGCCAAACCAGTCACAGTAATGTGAGCTGTCTCATCCTTCATATCAGACTTGTCTCCAGACGCTGCAGCACCATCCTGCGCACCTTTGTCTCCTTTCCCAGCTCGCCGCCTGACATCACCCTGCTGAACGTTGTTCCCTATTGCACAGAGGACACTAGCCTTTACTGGATAACAAACACACCTGAACATGTCTGATTTGAATTAAGACAGATTATGATGAATACAGCAGATATTTGTTACAGTCCAAGCCGGTGACAAGTGAAGTGAGACAGCCATTGATATATACAGTGCTGCTCATAAGTTTACATACCCTTACAGAAGTTAGTTTACAGTTTCTTGCCCATTTGTAAGAGAAAATAATGACACAAAAACCTTTTTTTCCACATGTGGTTAGCGGACAGTTGAAGCCATTTATTGTGAAACAAATGTGAGAACTCAATTTAAACCAAAAAAACAACAGAAATGACCCAAATTACCCTGATCAGAAGTTTGCATACCGCAGTTCCTAATACGGTGTATTTCCTCCTTTAACATCAATAACAGCTTTTGTGGTAGTTGTCAATGAGTCTCTTAATCTTTTCAGATGGTAAAGCTGCCCATTCTTCTTGGCAAAAAGCATTTTGGGCCGTCTTGCATGAACAGCACGTTTCAGGTCTCCTCGGAGTGGTTCAATAATATTGAGGTCAGGAGACTGAGATGGCCATTCCAGAACCTTCACTTTATGCTGTTGTAGCCACTGACTGGTTGATTTTGCCGTATGCTTGGAATCATTGTCGTGCTGGAAATGTCCAAGTACGTCCCATGCGCAGCCTCCGGGCTGAGGAGTGTAGAATTTCCTCCAGTATTTTTTGATAACTGGCTGCATTCATCTTGCCATTAACTCTGACCAAATTTCCCGTGCCTTTGTAGCTCACACATCCCCCAAAACATCAGGGATCCACCACCGTGTTTCACTGTTGGAACTGTGTACTTTTCATTATAGGCCTTGTTGATGCCTCGCCAAACAGAGCGTGTATGGCTTTTCCCAAAAAATGTTTGGGGTTTATCTCTGTGCAGTCTGGCATATTTGAGACAAGACTCTTTGTTTGTCATTTTTCTTCAAGTGCCTTCTTACAGTACTGCTTGAGACATCCACATGACATTCTTTGAGGGAGAGTTGAATTTCACCTGATGTTATCTGAGGCCTTTTCTTCGCATCCCGAACAATTTTCCTTGCAGTTGTGGGGGAAACTTTGCTTTGGTCTACCAGAACGTTTGATGTCTACAGTTCCTCTTACTTTCCATTTCTTAATTAGTGTTTGAACAGTGCTGACAGGCATTATCAACTGTTCTTATATCCCTTTCCTGATTTGTACAGTTGTACTACCTTTTCATGCAGATCCTTTGGCAGTTGCTTTGTATTTCCCATGATTCTGCATCCACATGAGGGATACAAGGGTTTCTCAAGAGTCCAGCAACTCACTGACTTTATACACACCCACTAATTACAAGCTAACAGATCACACGTGAAGATAGTTACCTTTAATAGCCATTCAATCCCAACTGTTTCAAGTTAGGTGCAGGTTATCAGGCCATATTACAAGGGTATGTAAACTTTTGATAAGGGTGATTTGGATAGTTTCTGTTGTCATTCTGCTTTAAAAAGAGTAAACACAGATATTTCACAATACATGGCTTTGGCCAACCACTATCCAAGAGTGAAAGAAAACATTTTTGTTATCATTCATTTTTTTCTGAGAAATGGCCAAGAAACAAAACATTGTGTCAGGGTATGTAAACTTATGGCAGCACTGTAATCAAGGATACAAACATAACTAGGGCTGGGTAATTGGGTAAAAATGAATTATGATACTATTTGCAGTATAAATCATAGGATGAGGAGATTTTCCAGAAACAATCTTTGCGCATTCTATCACGTTAAATGCAACACCTGCTGTGATTCCCTGTGAGCAAAGTCATACATATTTTTTTCATACTCTCTGTACACTACCAACTAATCTTATTTTCAATATTTGGACATCTCCAGCTTTATGTTGTTCTAGTTGTGAGATTATGTTGTATATATTTAAACTCACTGAATCTCATTGCCGCTGCAATGACCTGATGTGCTTCATTTGGCGTGGTGGTACTTTATCAAACATTTCCTAACAAGCTCATCATTGCTGCACAGATTATTAGCTTAATCTATCAAATGAGTGTAATATGAGTAGCATATTTTTGATGCCATTTTTAAGATAAAAGTATATTTCAAAGCGTGGTGGTGAGCCTCACCATCTTTAGCAGCAGCTTTGCCTCCTTCCTTCTGTGTGCAGTGTTTAAACTTCATTAGACAACAGGTCCCGTCCTGTCCTGCAGCAATCACACCGTTACCTACAGCCATGTTCATGGTGGCACGTGTCTCAGTGTCATGGCAGTGAAGCAGACTGGCACTGTATTGGTGTTCTCCAACCAGCTGTAGGTCCAGGAAGTGCTGAAACACACAGAGTCTGAGCATGAGTCTACCACTGATGCTGCTTTACGCACACTCAGAATGTCAGTAATTCACATTTCCACTAATGCACTCTAAACTAAACATGCTCTACTGATTACAGTACAAGTTAAGAATCTTTAAATGTTACTTTTGCAAGGTTTGTTGTTTTAAAAAACGTCCAGAAGCAGATTTTATGAAATATTAATCATTAAAAGTGTTAAATCGATCATGTTTCCCTCTTTCTCACAGAGACACAGGTTATATGTGGAGTGCACACAAGTATTTCTGGTGGGAAAGAGTGTTTGCTTTGATTTTTGTCTGTTTGTTATCATATGTATTAGTCTATTATTAGAGTCCTTTTGATACTAACTCACAAAAACATCGAGGTGTCTTAAGAGTTCAGAATGTAACACGTGTGGGCTATTTGTACAATAGGATGTGTTATTTGGACTTAGAATATTCATTTAGTATTGTAAAAAGCATAAAGCAACATTTTTGTAACATTTTTTAATCAGGTGTGATTGTGTCTCTGTAAATCTCTGCAGCTGCTCCACTTCTGCTCTCTGTGCTTTACAGTTTTCTGATGGACAGTGTAGAGTAAACTGCTGCCAACTATAGCTGCTGTTAGCAAGCTAACTCAGATAGCTGTACTGCCCAGAGGACAGAGACAGCGCACTCATAGAGCATAGCTGTGCAAAGAAGATCTTCTAAGCTTCATGTTACTCTACAGTGCTCTGGTTTATCAGACATACTTAACACAGAACCACACAAAGAATGTGTTGTCTTGACACCCAGTACTTACCACAGCATTCTTTATGCCCGTTTTGGAAGCCCCTCCTCCTCCTGCGGTGATCACCAGCCCTGTTTTAGGGTCCACTTTAATGGAGTATAAGGGAAAGGGGGCTCTGTACACATCTGGTACTCTCCTCTTCCCCATTCTTGTTGTGCAAGTCACTCACACTTCCTCATAAAACCGATGCATTCAACAACACCTGTGGAAAACAGAGTCCAGAAAATCTATTGTGGAAACAGGATTTACACGGTTGGAAAATCGAGTATCAAAGCCAAAAAGATAAACATCATCACTTCCAGCTTCTTGCTCTGTTTTCTATGTTTGGGTTTTGGAAATCTGAAGATGTCACACTGGGCTCTGGGAAACAGTGATGAGCGATTTCAAACACCAATTCATTGAGAAGACTCCAAATACAAACAATACACATGAGTTTTATGTGACTAATGTTTGTTGTGAAGTTGGAATGCTGAAGCATCCCATGATGCAAGGACCTATAATAAGACATGGATACACCATAGACCTCCATTCTAAAAGAGATGTGTAAACGTGCTGATGGGACACGGACAAGGTCAAGTATGACTTGTTTTTTGATCCATGGAGGTTTTAGATTTGTAAAACATCTCCTTGAATATTCTGGAAATAGAGCTCCCTAAACCTGACACAGTGGACCTCTAACAGTAAACCTTTTTGTGAGGCAGCTGCAGGAGAAACAGTGAGCCTGTCACGTGTCTGTGATCTGCTTTGGTTTTAACCACAGCGCCGTTCCTGCTGCCTGGTGACCGGGTCAGTGCCTGCAGCAGCTCTCTGTCCCTGCCTGTTAGCCTTAGTAATCAAAGCCGGTGTTTTGGTTTAACTGGCACCCGTCAGCTCCATGCACCGGTTGTTGTGGTTGTTGGAACAGGAAGAGAACACGTATCTGGCAGCACACACGGACACGGTGTGCTTTTGTTTTTGTTCTACATCATAACGTTAATGAAAACATAAACAGAGAGGCACGAGGACAGCTGCGTACTGCCCCGTGCTCAGCACTGGGCTGACAGACACCATTTAAAAGGGTCGCTCAATAAACCGAAACACCGGATGCTTTCAGGTTTAGTAGATGTTACCAGGGCTAACAGTACGGGCTATGCCGCTGACACCACCTTCATGGGTGGATGTGAACAGTGACAGCTGTGGGTGGAGCAGTTTCCAGCCGCTCTGTGCAGCTAATGGCAGTGTGGTTAGCTGCAGATGCTACAGTTAGCTCCACACTCCTGTCATCAGAACACTCGTACCTGTGAGTCTGGCCCGGTTCGTCCTGCAGTGTTTTCATCCGGTACCTCAGCACGGTCAGATCAGAGCGCGAGGGCACGGCGGACATGAAGAGCGAGGCTAAAGACAACTCGACAACCACTTCCCGACTTACACGTCAGCAGCGTACGCTGCGTTATGACGTCACCACAGGAACGCCTAAGTTACAATGGCTGCGGCCGGTAGACCGAGGACGCGATCCTGAAGATTTAGATTTTATTATACAGCTGTGGTTTATTATTCTGAGTTAAAGAGTCAACATTAAAGACTATAATAAAACACACAACCAATCATTTATTATTTAGCCAAAGGCTAATTTGCATCTGTAGTCTCCTGGCAACAAACAAGGCAAAACAGAATACACATTACATACAGTTGTACATCACACACACACGCACGCACACACACACACACATGCAACGTGTATGTTGACTTTAGAAGCAAGGATATTTACATACCAAATAAAGTCATTAAAACAGAATCCGAGTTGATTAGCTTGTGGCTGATAAAGCTTCACACTGAAAGCAGACTGTCCACAAGAAGCATGATACAGAACAATCTCTTCTAGAAGAGATTCTGGCTGTGTCCACAGAAAGACAGTGTCTACCTGATGCATGGGAACAAGCATTTCCCAATCAAATCATTTGACATGGCTTGTTTTTACTAAGTCAAGACAAATACTTTCTAGTCTACAGGACACACCAGAATAATTATTATCCAAACCTGTCTAACTGTTTACTGGATATAAATGAAAACTGAAACGTTGTACAAGTATTTGCTGTTCCACCAACTATACAAACATATCTTGCCAGTTTAACTATCAATACAGAGACAACATTCAAAAGAGGTTGAATTATATTTTACTTAACTATTGAGCATTTGCCCAAAACAATATCAACTACTCTGACATATATATAAGCTCCCCTAATTTCTATTCACAACTGTCAACTTTCCCCAAACTTATTGTCATCACTGCTTATTCATGCATCTGACGAATACAAAAACACTTCATTCATGGCTAGACCACATAGACCACAAAACAGCCACATTATAATAATGTGTTTCTGTTTCTACAACATTTAACACATCTTCGTTTTCACCGATAGATGGCTCAGAATACGAGAGCGTAAGAGGAGGATGTTAGGAGTCTATTTATAGTTAATGCCAGCAGAGGCACGGTTGAGCACGTGTTCTGGCTCCTGAAACTCTGCTTAAACCCCCATTTTACTAGCAAGGAATATGCCATCAACTGATGAAAATGAAAGATTTATTGACAAAAACAAAGTGGTGAATGCTGTGGTCTTGAACTTTGGGATGCGGCCTCATTGTGGGGAGCTCTGGAGAGGAATCTACCATAGCGCTTGGGTACCACAATGTCTTTAGAGAACTGGGAGAGCTTCGGAAATGCAGACATAATGACTTTGGTTGAAGAGGAGTGTGGATGCTGTGAGATAACCTTTGATGGTATAGGTCATGGTAACTAAGTCGAAAGATGGGATGGTAATGTTATACTGGAGGTGGATGTGATGAAAACTTTTACAAACTGACCAGTAAGATGAAAGGGTTGGTGGCGCTATGGTATCGATGATGGTGTTCAAGGAGTTGATGAGATAGTCAGATTTACATGAAGAATGTCAACGCTGTATATGGAAAAAAAAGGTGTGGGGTATGGAGCAGCATAGGGAGCATAGCTTCTAAACTTCTGAAAGGAGAAATGAGAAAAGGAGTCAGCGATGGCATTGGAATGACTGGAAATGCAAAAAACCTGGCTTTCTTTGGACAGCTCTTGAGGCAGTGTATTTATATATGTATTTATATATTTATAATGTTTGTTCCGGCTACTGAAATTCCAATGGATCACAAATCTGTAGTGATGAAATGCTTTGAGCAGCTGGTCAAGGATTACATCTGCTCCTCACCACACTGGAGACACAACAGTTTGCTTACATCCCAAACAATAAACATAATACACCATAGCACACATCCTCCACAGCACAGATATCAATATGCTGTTCAGACATAGACAATAGATCCCTCAAGGCTCACCAACTGTGCAAGTGTCTTTGGGTAAGATACTGAACCCCAAATAGCTCCCAAAGGCTGTGCCATGATAAGAAGTGGCACTGGCAGAGGCTGCCATGCAAGGTACCATCAGTGTATGAATGTGTCTATGAATGTGTGAGTGTGGTGTGTAGGATAAAAGCACCTTGACTGGTTGGAAGACGATAATCAGAAGATAATAGTGGATTTTGGGAAGAAGCATGGGAGGAAATTTGCCCCCCTTAATATCAACTGGTCTACATCATAGTGGGCCTGACCTGGACACTGCATACTGATCTGTAATGTGAAAGACAAGGCAGAGACTATTTAACCTCAGACACTTTAAGAAATTCTAGATGCCCCCTTAAATACTGAGGAATTTGTACTCCTAATCATTGAGAGCATTTCAGTTTGTTTTTGTTGATCACAGGGGCCATCTAGTCACATAGGACAGCTTGGTATCTACAGCATCATAGTTTGAAGTGCAGAGACACTTACACTGACCAGACTGCTGTATTTATTGGGAGTGAGAATGGGCTGGTATGTCAGTTGCTATACACTGACAAACAATCTGGACTGATGCAGAGTGTATGAAGGCTGAAAAAAGAAGCTATCTGTCAGATTTAAAATTATGCAGTTTACTTTAATCCAACACATAATCTGTCTCCACTACAACTAGTCCTGCCTACAGTTAATTAATTATAGTGCAGGCTGTGCTCTGCTGTAACCCATCTCCCACAGTAACATCATTAGGGAAATCCAGAGATAATGAATTACTGATCATCCACAAGCCTGCTAATTCTCTGTGGACTACAACACATCTGAGACAAAAGTTAATTTAACATGATTTCCCAGACTGGAGGTGACATGTTCCTCATGTTGTGTAGTCTGTGAATGCACAGACACAATACGTGTGACTCTGTTTTACTGTGTTTTTGCCATGTGACCTTGATTGTTGATTTGGGACAATTAAGCTGGGAGATAATGATGTTTCTGATCGATGGCCAATTGTGTAATGATCAGACATTCACAGCAGGGTTTCAGCAGAACAATCAATAGACATACTCGCGGTGTGGTGTCATTGAAAGGGGCTATTGTCAGACGGGTTCATGCAGGGCCGGTCTTAGCCGTGGGTGTGTTCGCCCAGGGCGCAAATGTGGCCAGGACCGGCGCTGGGTTCATGAGTGTTTTACTGCACTGTCCCTTTCTGTCTTTCAGGTTTCACTACAAGGCTTGAGCATAAAAGGGGCACTGACTGATGAACTCAAAATGAACTCAACATACTGAGCAAAAACTGAAATTTGTGAAAGTGTCCACAGCTATCATGTTTTTCCATGTTTCTGTGGCTGTGTGCTGTAAACGTGCTGTAGATACTGTTGTCAAAATGAATGAATGAGTTCATAAACCATCGTTGCCAGTCAGACCACACAGCAGACTGGTTCTCCTCCTGTCCTCCAGGAGGATGAAGGGAGGTAGGATGAGGGAAGGAGGCAGTGATGGTTTAGTTTAAGGGGGCGGGGATACTGAGAGAGAAATGTGGACATGGAGAGGTGACCGTGTCAAGTTAGACAGAGAACGCGAGCATATTTTCCATTTACTTTCAAAATAAAAGCCTAAACGGTCCCAATTACTATCAAAATCTTTGAATTAAGACTGTTTTCTACACGATTTCATCTGGAGCTTAAATGATGTTTGATACTTTTGTGTAGTCACTGTGGCTTTACAGACAAATAGAAATCTTAATTTAAGGTCCACTTACTAGCTTTTTAAACGCAACTGAAGGTCTTCGTCACTAAATGGACGTCACTCAGTTATTATGGCTAATTTGTTATCACATCATCTGCATGACAGCTGAGCAAACTGTCCACTACTAAAGACCAAAGATTGAAAGACTGAAGTCTAAGATACGTTGAATAAACACTAAAGGGTAAACCCATGATGTAAAGTTAATGTCAGAACACAGAGCTCTAGAGGTTATAGGGCACGTTAAATAATCATTAAAACTTTAAAATACGTTAATATCAATCTTTGTATGTCTCTTTATTCTCCCTGTAACTCAACTAAGTTTAAAATCCACGTTTGCAAAGGACGGATTTATTTTGAAAGTGAGCGGAAATGTTGTCTGAACGCGTGTGAATTGACGGTGTAGCTGTTCCGTATCTTCTGCGGAAAACACCCAAGACCAAAAAAAAAAAAAAAGAAAAACAGGAGCTCACAGGGTTTGTCTTTCCGTGAGCTGCTTCCATGTTGTCAGTGTGAGCGGATACATGTCAGCTGCTGTGCTTCCGGCCGCCTGAGGACACACACATCTGTGTTTGTGTGAAGGGAAGAACGTTAGCACCCAGAGGAGGAATCCAGCGTCACACACGGTAAGCAGTCAGGATGCATCAGTACACAGTGTGGACGGGATTTTCACAGCAGCTTCTGCAGGGCAGGTGGACAGAGAGACAGAGAGAGGAAATCACACGCAGAGTCAGTGTCAGACAGACGTGAACTCATTTAAGCTCAGAGATCATGAAGAACTGAAACCTTTAAAGAGCTCGGGGTGGGTGTTGTTGGTTCTGTGTAATACCCGAGAACGCGCACACAGTGTCCAGCTGTGTGACAGTGTGATGTCTTTTGGACAGCATGAACTGAGCTGAGCTGACTGTGTTCACCATGTTTCCTCAGCCTGTGTGTGTGTGTGAGTGTGAGTGTGTGAGAGAGATTGAGCGCAACATGTAGCTAGGGAGGCCTACAGCAGAGAGCCTGGCCCCCGCACGGACAGACCAAATCACAAAGTACTCCAGCTGAAAACAAATCATATCAGCATGTCAAACCAAGTTTACATTCTCACACTGAATTTATTTCCTTTCCTTTATTTACTAGCTGCTAGTCACCTAGTGGAGGAATATTCTGATAAGAGTCGATGCCTGCTCAAATGTTACTGTGAAAACACAACAACGTAGGCTGTGTGTGCTGGCTGTAGGCAGAACAAGTGTGTTTAAATAAATATGTGAAATATCTTTAGTCATATTCTGACATGAACAGGAAGCCTAATAACAGCCAGGCGCAGGAAGTAGGGGCTGTATTACACCTACATGATCATCAGGTTTGGTTGGATGAAAAACAAAAGTGTGTGTGTGTGTGTGTGTGTGTGTGTGTGTGTGTGTGTGTGTGTGTGTGTGTGTGTGTGTGTGTGTGTGTAAGTGTGTGAGTGAGTGAGTGAGTGAGACAATATTGAATTCCTTCTCTGTTCTTCTTTATTCAGGTCATGTGAGGTTGGACTATGGATGGCCAATATGCACAAAGCTGTCCAACCCAGAGGAAAGATGGAGACAGAGGAAATCATGCAAACATAAAGTTAATCAATCCGTTGTTAATTAATGTTTCTAACGGAGACTAGGTGTGCTGGATCTGTGCATGAGACAGGACTAACTGAGTCACATGACAGCTCTGGATGGATTGAACACAGGCACAGCTAAGACATCTCCAATGTACAGGTCCTGACAATCAACACACTGCTGTGATTCATGCCACATATGATGGGCTCTCAGGGGAAAAAGGTGGTTACTCAGCAGTTGATGTACCTGAGAGTTATCTCAGCGTTCAGTCTTCTCCTGTAGGACGACAAAGCGTTTTCCTTGTTTGGATCGAAAGGTGAAGGCCGGAAGCAGAAGTTCTGAGAGGTCACCATGCCTCGCAACCGAGCCTTTTCAGAGCCGGAGTACTCTGCAGAGTATTCGGCAGACTGCTCGGTGACATTGCCCTCTGACCCCGGGCAGGCGGTGGGGCGAACGCATGAGGTCACAGTTCGGAGCTCAGGATGCTGCCTCTGCCTGCCAAGGTTCATGCGCCTCACCTTTGCACCCGAGTCTCTGGAGAACCTTTACCAGACTTATTTCAGACGGCAGAGACATGAAACCCTGCTGGTGCTTGTTGTGTTCGCCGCCCTATTTGACAGCTATGTCATCGTTATGTGTGCGGTGGTCTACACCACTGACAAACTGGCTTCTGTTTTAGTGGCATCAGTGGGACTGGCAGCAGATATTATTCTATACTTGCTGTGCCGCTTTGGTTTGCTCCCAGACCGCATCTCAAGGCGGGTGGTGCCCTACGCCCTGTGGGTGCTCATAGCAGCTCAGATATTCTGCTACCTGGGTTTGAACTATGCTCGCTTCCACCAGGCCAGTGACACAGTGGGCTGGCAGGCTTTCTTCAGCTTCTCTTTTTTCCTGACGCTGCCTCTGAGACTGACACCCATTGTGCTTATCACTACTGTATCCTGCGGTGTCCACACCCTGGTTCTGGGTGTCACTATCGCCCAGCAGCAGCAGGAGGACATCCAGGGGGCAGCACTCGGCAGACAGGTAAGAGTTAAAAGAAAAAAAAGATAGGTGGGGTGGAGCAAGTAGTTAGTTGTCTTGAAACACATTATTTTATTTATGTGTGTGTGTGATGAGCTGTAGCCAGACCTCGTCAAGTTTACAGAAGTCTGGTCCAGGACTTTGAGCTCAAAAGTAGCTTCACAGATGCAGAAGGCCAAAAGCCCACCACAGCTGCTTCCACTTTCCGGATTTCATGATTTCATGCTGCTGCACCAGGATTTCTAAAGGTCACATTTAGAGCTGCAGACTGAGGTTTGGTATTTATACTAAAACAGCCTAAACTCACAGCCACTTACGTGCTTTCAACTATCTCACATGATCTTCATCAGCAGATGTAGTTTGATTCTGAGCACCATCCATGTTGAATTCTTGACTATAAAACCCTGAAAAACATGCCTACTCAAAGTCCACTTACTTACTCTACACTCTTGGACTTTTGACCATCATCATACATTAATTAATACAGTTTTTGATACCTCATTTCAGTCACTTCTTTCAGTTTTATGATTGAGTAATTGATTGATTCTTTAAATGGGGAAATAAGATAAGATAGACTTTAGTTATTCACTTGTCACAGCTCATATACACAAGGTTAATAATAATTTCACAAGTATTATATATTAATTAATAATATTTAACATTGGAAAAGTCATTGTATTAAGCTTTACGAGAATATAATACACTTTATTTATACAGCACATTTCAAAATAATATATATGTACAGTGATATGCATACATATGTAAAGCCTGAGTTTTGTAGCAAACAAACAAAAGTGTAAACAAAATATATTTTATATTCTTTTGCTTTGATGACAGCTTTGCACACTCTTAGTCTCAGTTAGATTAGTTAGATTCATGAGGTTGTCACCTGGAATGATTTTGCCATCATGTGTGATTTGAGCTCAGTGGGTCGATCATTTGTTTTTTAACAGGACAATGACCCCAAACACACCCTCCAGTAAGGACAGTTTGAAGGAGCATGGTTTGGCATGAGTTGGATTTAGAGTGAAGGAAATGCTTTTGCTGACCATATATGGGAACTCCTTCAGGATTGTTGGAAAATCATTCCAGCTGACGACCTCAAGCATAGGTGCATAGGTGTCACCAAAGCAAAAAAAAATCGAAGATATAAAATATAATTAGCTTTGTTTACGTTTTTTTTATTACTCCATAATTCATACATGGTATTTCATAGTTTTGATGTCTTCAGTTTTCATCTACAATGAGGAAAATCATAAAGACAATAAAAAAGATCAAATTAAACCATTGAATGAGAAGTTGTGTCCAGACTTTTGGGTTCAATCATAGTGAAATGAATTTGTCCAAATAAATGGTGCAAAAGAGGATAACAATAAAGAATAGAAATCAGAATGAATAGATTTGGGATCATTTTTATACTAGTTTGATTTTAAGCCAAGGACTGGATCAGTAATACCTAATGTAATCAGTTCATGTCTACATGGTAACCCTTGAATTGGAAAACTTTTGTGGGATTTATTCCAGTTAGCCTTTAGGAGATCTAGGCACCAAAACAATTTGGTTAGTTTGAGGAAAGGATTTTGGTTTTGGGTTATAATGATAGGTCAGGTTTGAGTTTTGGTTTCACATGGGACACAAACGTCGCTTTCACACTCAAAGCCTTGAAAGCAAACTTCCATATGCAGAACTGGGTACAAATCTCACAAGAGTCGCTTGTGATTATGATAACCAACTAGACACGGCTCATAATGAGAGCCATGAATGAGCTTTCCACAACATGATTGACAATTCAAGTCTTGTTAAGAAATGGAGTTTCTGCCCACTGAATCACAAGAGGGCTTTTGATTTGTAACAGTGTAATGGAGTACCTTTCATAGGGCAGATGGGAGCATTACATTACATTACATTACATTACATTGCATTTAGCAGACGCTTTTATCCAAAGCGACTTACAGACAAGGACATAAGCTGAAAAGGTGTAATGGAGCACAGAATAGTTGTTAGTTTTGTTAGGCAGGGAGGCATTCTCGAAACAGAAAGGTTTTTTTTTTTAAAGGTAGAAAGGGATGTTGCAGTTCTTGTAGCCGTTGGGGAGCTGTTCAGAACAAGGCTTCATGCTTCCTCTACTTTACTGTACGTACTAGCTGGCTTAGCTGCCTCACTAACATAGCAAACAGATGTGATCAGCATGAGTGACATGACGGTTCTCAGGAACAGGATCATATTAGACCTGAAAATGGTGGCGTTATTGTTTATTTACTTTCCAAAAATGTATTTTACAAACTAGTTAAAACTCACTGTGTAGAAGCACTAACTCTGCACCAATGTCTTCTTAGCTGTGATGCTATCTGCTAATGCTACATGTGCTACAGAGTGCTGCTTTCTGTCTCTTTTTAATCAAAATAAAGTTTGCACACTGGACCAGAGCAGCAAAACCAAGCCAATCCTAATTATGGAAGAGATGTGAGTAAATAAGAAAGTGGGAATGAATCGTAATAATAATGTACGTGTATAAGTAATTATAATGATAGTAAATAGGTAATGAAGAAAAATACATAAGATCATGTTCCTTCATTACCATAAACACACACTGTAGTGTATTTTGACTCAGTCCCACACACACCGTCCTGCTGCCCCAAATTTTCACTAAAGCACCACCACTGAAAATAGTCCCCAACAAATGACTAGTCTCTGCTGCTGTTTAACCCATGATATCTAGCACTCATGGGAAATTGTGTTTGCTAAATGCTAAAAATAAAATGGGGGTTCTATTTTCTTATTGTTAAAACTGTTTATTGTATAAAATCACCTTAATAATTAATACTCTGTCTAGTTGTGATTTATAAACTTCTATTTATCTAAAAAAAAACATGCAGCACATTGATTTTGCCTGTTCTGTCAGCTTAATACATCAAACATCAGTATCTATATTAATTATTTTAATATCATTCAATACTTCAAATAGTAACAGCTGTCATATGTACACACAATTATTTGTCAGAATAGGACATAAACTGTATTCACATACCTAAGCGCCATCAGTTCATAAAAAACATAAAGTTTGTTGATTGAACAATTGCAGCTTAAGCCTGTCTTTCTCAAAACCATACGCACTTTTACTGCAATCAAATGAATTGAATATAAAACTGATAACTATGTGTGTTTGATATGACAAGAAGCTGATGTCTCTAGCCTACTTGTAGCCTCCTGTAAACCAGAAGATCTTTAGTAGACATATAGATATTCAATAGTTTACCTATACAGGCTGGATATACATGGAGGGCGTATTTATTTTCTTTAAATAGCCTGTTATGTACAGAATGAGCCTCAATAGCATTTATAACAGTTAGTCTGTGGAATGATTCATCCGCAAAAGACAGAAAAATGGTTTCAATGTTTTTCTCATAATACATACATTTTAATACAACTCTACAAACTAATTATTACGGTCAATTCTCCTACAGTCAGATCAAAATGAGCAACCATCAAAATGCTCACATGCACACATTAGCATTCAGTGTACAGTGTTGAAAGGAGGGAGTCAGATAACATGTTTGTATCCAGTGTTTTTATTGTAAAACCTGTTACCTGTTACTTTTCATTCTCCATACTGATGAAGCCAAACGTTCCGTAGTCAGATGATTAACTTTAACCTAAAAGAGGAAACTGTATTTCCTGTTTGCTTAAATACACAGTCACGATGAGAAAATTGCACAGGTTGTTTTAATTTGAAAATTGACTCTCTATAGAAATCTCAATGTCACTTCTGTGTCTGACGTCCTGTCTGGTCGATCTGCTCTGTGCTGCTTGATGCATCTTAAAAACAGACAAAAGAGAAACAATTGAACTCTGTAGCCTCAAAGCACAAAAATCAAGAAAAAATGACCAAATTTAAGCAAGTTAACAAAGTGTGGCAGGCAAAACACACCTTGTAGGGTAAAAGTTGTGTGGATGGACCAGCGTTGTGGATGTAACATTACAGAGCTGTGGAACCAAGGCACTACCTCCCTCATGTTAATTATAAATTATTCTAATTATTAAATGATTTGGAGCTAGTTAGAGCCACCAACTATTTCCATGAACCAACTCTTGATATTCACATAACATGGATCGAAATAAACATTCATTTACATATCCTCTTAAAGCTTTTATGGACATTTTATTAACTTTGTGAATATAATATAAGAGATTTCTGTTCAAACCTTCTGTAGTGTTATGTCTTTGTTATGCATGTGTCCATTAAATATTGTTTCTCTTTTGTTTTCAAGCTGCTGGCCAACATTGTGATCTATATTTGTGCCATCACTGTGGGTGTCATGTCATACTACATGGCCGACAGGAAGCATCGGAAGGCCTTTCTGGAGGCAAGACAGTCACTGGAGGTTAAACTCAACCTTGAGGAGCAGAGCCAGCAACAGGTCAGACAGCTCAACATTAGTAAGCATGGTAATCATTAAACTTGCTGTGTGCTTTGGTCTAAAGGGATATGTTTCCAAGGTAATGTGGATCAGATTTATTTAGTTTCCTTTATGAGACTTTTTCAAAATAAGCCTGTTTTACGTGTGCGTGCGTGCGTGGCTGTCTTGAGAGACAGACAGACAGACAGACAGACAGACAGACAGACAGACAGACAGACAGACAGACAGACAGACAGACAGACAGACAGACAGACAGACAGACAGACAGACAGACAGACATTATGGAGGGGAATACAGAGAGTGAAGGTGTCGTGAGAAATGATGGAGAGAGAGAAAAATACAGCAAAAGGGCTGATAAACTAAGAGTGGTAGAAACTCCCAGAATACTAATGGAGAAGCACGGGCTGCTGGGATACAAGGGCCCGCCAACCAATCAAGGAGCATCCGGTCGCTGCTGGGTACCATGGCAACCGGCCTCCTGAGATGGTGTCAGCTGTAATCACAGAGCCAACCCGCTCAGCCATTTGTTGCTTCTCTGCCTCTCTGTCAGGTTTTGACAAGAATATAGAAAGCTGGCACTATGCCCCTCCCACCCACCCCCCACTCATATACACTGTATGTGTGTGTGTGCGTGCGCACAGGTCTGGGTCACCGTGTGCAGCCACACTGACTGACAGTTTGAGGCCATTCAGCTTCCTGTAAACAAAACTCTGCACATAGACAGCTGTGTACACCATGTGTCCTTCTTCATCTCTGTATTCTTGTGCCTCTAATTGTTGCCAGGTTATAAAGGACTGTGCACTATAGTGTACCTGTCTCCTGGTCAGCAGACTAATCAGAGTAGCTCTTCTAGCGTGTCCTCTCCCTTCATCCTGGAGACATCCTCATCTGATACCATTGCAAAGTCATAGCTAAGTCATCTGTGTTGAGGCAGAAGATGTTGAATTGTGTGCCTCACAGTGAGCCCAGCCTGTGATCTCATCCTTTCGGTCGTGAGCAAACAGGTGAGGGTTGGAACAAAAGATAGACAGAGAAACTTGTTCCGAAATGCAATAGTCATAGTGATGAAAGTAAGTAACTGTGTGAAGATATCCTATAAGTTTTTCACAGTGGTCAGGTCTGTTTTGTTTACATGTCATGCACAGGTACTTGAGCATGCAGGCGGCACAACATCAACCTGTTGATCTTTTCTCTCTTGATCTCTTTCTTAATGTTGGCCTTTCGATCTACACTAGATCCAAAATTCGATGACATCAGTGATCCTGACAGGACGTTAGAACTTTAATTGACATCTGCTCTCTGTTTATCATCAGTGGCTGTGTGTGATGATGTCATCTGTGTGTCTGTGTGTCCCTCACAGGAACGTCTGCTGCTCTCCATCCTTCCAAAGCACATAGCTGATGAGATGCTTCAGGACATGAAAAAGGAGCCCAGTCAGAAAGAGATGCAGCAGTTCAACACCATGTACATGTACAGACATGAAAATGTCAGGTAACATGCTACATTCAGGGCTCTGTGTGTATGTCAGATCCTTAAACATAAAGACCTGTTGTGGACAGGAACAGTTACCCAAAGCATCGCCATTCAACAGAGCATGCATTGAAGAACAAGCAGGGAGGTGCTCAGACAGCCCACTATTAGCAGTGTTAATAACACATGAAAGAAGTCAGACCCTGAGCTCATACAAACAGTCCATTCACAGACTTCAGCTTCTCACTGTAAGTATTATGATCAAATTTAAAAAGGTTGTGATCTTTGTGTTTATGACAGGGAAGTGGTAAACTAAACAGCAGCATCATACATGAGAGATTCAGGACTCACACTTTTCTGGGAAGTAACTGATAAGCACCCATGTTGACACTCAGCAGTCCTTACAACATTACATGAGTATTCATGGGTCAGACCGCGCCTATCTTAAAGCTTGACATTCATTTTAATCTCAACTGCACACACCTGTGCAGTTTTGTGAGTGACACGACAGTGACAGACGGACGGACGGACATATAAACACCAGCCAAAGTACTGAAAGCAGACTCAGTGGTAGTTCCTGCTACAGAAGGCGTCTTCAGGACACACACCCACACACACACACGTAAAAACAATTCCCTCCAAGGTGTGGATGTTGAAACACTGAAAATGTGCATGGAGGACACTGTTTATATGAGTGCAGCTGAGTGATGTCAGTACTAACGTGTCTGTCTTTTGTTGTTGTGCAGTATTTTATTTGCAGACATCGTGGGCTTCACCCAGCTGTCGTCTTCCTGCAGCGCTCAGGAGCTCGTCAAACTGCTCAACGAGCTCTTTGCTCGCTTTGACAAACTAGCTGCAGTGAGTTTCACACTGTTACTTAACAACAGTGATCCATGACATTTACTTGTTCCAGTCATATACATGTACGCATTAAAGATGTAAAGATGTTCATCAAGATGTAGAATTTATACTTGTCTTTCATTGAAATGATTTGGCATCATTTGAAGTCATTCAATCAGTTACATAAAAAGAAATATTCTTCTGATCCAGCCAGTAGTGCATTACATGTCCATTTTGTTGTATTTGTCCGTTCTTCCTCCAGGATTAGGACTAACCTAATCATGAAGAACTATATTACGATTTTGCATACAGTACCAGTCAAAAGTTTGGACACCTTCTCATTCAATGTTTTTTCTTTATATTTATACTTAACACTGAAGACATTAAAACTATAAAATAAATCGTATGAATGGTAAACAAAACAAATTGTTTTATATTATAGATTCATAGTAGCCATCTTTTGTTTTAATGGCAGCCTGGTACACTTCTTTTAGATTCATGAGGTCGTCACCTGAAATGATTTTTATTTAATATTGTTAATCAGTGGAATTCTCTTGCACTCTTAATAAGTCTGGGACCATCAGTTGTGTTTTCAGGGGTAGTGTTGTCATACAGTAAATAGCTCTATCCAACATCTGTAGTAATCCATATTATGACAAGAACTGATCATCGAAGTAAAGAAACAACAGTCCATCAAAACTTTAAGACATGAAGGTCAGTCAGTCAAGAATATTTGAAAGGAAGACCAAGCGTCAGCTCTGCTGCAGAGAAGTTCATTACAGCTACCAGCCTCAGAAACCAACAATTAACAGCACCTCATAAATGCAAGTACCAGACACATCTCAACATCAACTGTGTGAATCAGACCTTCATGGTCAAACTGCTGCAAGGAAACCACAACTGAGGAAGAGGACCAAGAAGAAGAAGCAAACTGCTTTGACCAAGAAACACAAGGAATGGACATCAGGCAGTGGAAATCTGGACTTTGGTCTGATGAGGCAAATTTAAGATTTTTGGTTCAGACCGTCATGTCTTTGGGAGATTAAAAACTTAGCTTAGCATAAAACCAAGAAACAGTGAGAAGCGAGTACCCCTGTCCAAATTTCAAAAACACTTACATGTCCTATGTGATTTGTTTAATCCAGAGACAAAAAATGTAAAAATTACAAGTTGTGGTTTCATGGCTGACTAAACCTTGATTAAACCTTATCTACCCCATCAGAAATATCATCAGCTAAGGATCAAGATCCTAGGAGACTGCTACTACTGCATCTGTGGGCTACCAGACTACAGGGAGGACCACGCTGCCTGTTCCATCATGATGGGTCTGGCCATGGTGGAGGCCATCTCGTGAGTACAGGGACAGGGGGTCAGGATGATGCTGGCCTGTTCAGTTAGTGTCAGCTGTGTACAAAATGATGCAGTGGGTTAGTCACTTGGTCCTCAGTGTGGAATTGATCACTCTGTTTGACTGTTACTGACTTTCTGTGGACTACAGCTGTGAAATCAAGTGAATTAAATGGTGGCTGACAATGAGAGGTTATGAGGCTCAACTCAATTCTAATGCAATGTTTGGTCAAACTCCAGACACGTGTGCATGGATGGATTCATTTACTTTACTTCTGGTGTGTATGTGTGTTCTGAAACAGGTGATGATTGTAACAACAGAAGTTAGCTGTGGTTCTTGCTGCTTTTCATGTGGTTGCTTTATAAACAAACCACAGGTATGTCCGAGAGAAAACCCAGACGGATGTTGACATGCGGGTTGGAGTGCACAGTGGTACAGTTCTGGGGGGAGTGCTGGGTCAGAAACGCTGGCAGTATGACGTCTGGTCCACAGACGTCACTGTGGCCAACAAAATGGAGGCTGGGGGGATACCGGGGTAAGAACAGACAGTAACTCCTTCAGTCCACTGTTGGTGCAATGTTTATGTCTATATATCTACATTTACAGCTTTAAATTTGGCCATAACAAGCTGTGAGCACCACAAATGTATTCTGTGTACACTTCCAGCAGACACAGACTAACATTAGCACTCATTTGGAGTGGTCTCAATGAATCTAGCACCAGTACTCACTCAGTCACTCACTCAGTCACTCAGTCACTCACTCACTCACTCAGTCACTCAGTCAGTCACTCACTCACTCACTCACTCACTCACTCACTCACTCACTCACTCACTCACTCACTCACTCACTCACTCACCATGTCCACCAGCTACTCTCTAACTGTGTCTGTCTGCTCCTGAGCAGCACATGTACATTGAAAACAGCTGCCAGCTGGTGATCGAAGAGGACAGCCAACACAATAAAATAGGATAAAGGTTCTGTAGATCCCTCTGTGGGTTGATGAGCACACATTTTACACTGAGAATAAATAAATCTCTTTAAAATAAACCAAACATTTTCACTTCATGTTGTCCTGTAGTCTACTGTTGTAATTCATCACTCTGAGTATTATTATTATTATTATTATTATTATTATTATTATTATTATTATTATTATTATTATTATTATTATTATTATTATTATTATTATCATCATCATTTTAAATTGACTGAATGCATACGGCCCATTTTCAATGACCTGACTAATCCTAATCCTCAACCTGTGTGTGTCTGTCTATGTGTCTGTCTGTCTGTCTGTCTGTCTGTATCTGTCTGTGTGTCTGTCTGTATCTGTCTGTCTGTCTGTCTGTATTTGTCTGTCTGTCTGTCTGTCTGTCTGTCTGTCTGTCTGCCTGTGTGTGTCTGTCTGTATCTGTCTGTGTGTCTGTCTATGTCTGTGTCTGTCTGTGTGTCTGTCTGCCTGTCTGTCTGTCTGTATCTGTTTGTCTGTGTCTGTCTGTCTGTTTGGACCAGTCGTGTCCACATCTCACAGAGCACCATGGAGTGTCTTCATGGTGAGTTTGATGTGGAGCCAGGGAATGGAGGGGAGCGCTGTGACTACCTGAGGGAGCGCGGTATCGAGACCTACCTGGTGGTTGTTCCTAAAGGTCCTGTGGGAAAGAATGGCATCAATGGTGTTGTGAGTCAAACCTGCCACACACCCACACTGCAAATATTTGGCTAATCAAATGTTGGTCTCATATTTAGACAGCTTATTTAGCACAGGGAGAGTGATGACATGTTAGATGAAAAGTCACATTTAAATTCTTTGTTCATCTTTTTAAAAAGTAAGAAAGTCTACAGCATGTTCAGCATTCAGAACACATGGATATCTTCTGAAATGTAAAAGGGATCCTTCCCTTTTACATTTCAGAAAAGGCTGTCAACCTTTCATCGTGTTCATGCAGTACTTTGCTTGTGTCACATTAGAAGCTGTCTGTGACCTCTTCCAATGGAAACTCCCCACTGCTGATCAACACCACAGAGTGTAACGGGAGTGTTAATACAGCCTGCACCACACCGGAGGAACCAGAAGAACTGGACACAAGGGTAACAAAAAAATCATCACCTATATTAAAAAGGAAAGAGTCACACTGGTGACTGTTTTATAACTCACACTATGAGTCACAGGCTGTCAAAACTTTACATTGATACTGAAAATGTAGCTTATTTCAAGCCCTGCTCACAACAGCATTCACAGGAGTGAAATTTTGGACCCGTATACGTTCAAATTGGAATTCTCTCTCACAATGTTTCATGACACATTATCTGTTCCTGAGTCATACTATCAGCATACTATCATTGTGTCATGAGATCATTTTGTGCTCAGTCGTGACATTTTGCCCATCCCAATAAAGTTCCAAAGAGTTAGGTCATCATCTGCAGACCACAAAAACACTGGACTCGCCTCTCAAATCAACTTTATTTATATCGCTTTTTATGCACTATGTCTCCATAACACTTTGTGAATGTTGGGACTCTTTGGTCAGATGATCTTCACAGTGTGTTGTTCTCTCACAGTGTGATATGGGGACAGGACTTCTGCGATGTACTTTCTCCATGTCAGAAGTACAGAAAACTCATCAGAGTTTGGAGATGATGCAAAGCTGCATGAAGCTTAACTTCACTACCTGACTGATTAGTTAGTTGATATGGTCATGGCATTGATATAGTAAATATCAGATATAGAAAAGGAATATTTGGGTGTTTCATTCTCTTTCAGGTGGTGAATCCATCTTTTCCTAACCCCCGCAGAAGGTTGCGGCTGCGGGACTTGGCTGAAAGGGTGATCGATGCTCAGGAGAATGAACAGGAGCTCAACAAACTGCTCAATGAGGCTCTGCTGGAGAGGGAGACAGTCCAAGCGTGAGTCAACTTCCTTACTGTTTGAACTTTTTCTTCCTGATGCTGCTTCCGTCACGCTTATCTTCAGAATACCTGGCATTCTGAACTTTCTCCTTGTTGCCAGATAGGACACACGCATACACTAATGACATAAATAACTGGGACCATGCTGGAAACAGTCGGTAACTTATATCTCACAAAATATTTTTCTAAATTGAACAAATATATTTTCCTGAGCAACATGTATGTACAACAAGCCTTTATGTCTCCATATGACCTGCATAAACAAACACAACCTTCAGCAAGAAATGTATTTCTGTACAGTAATTCTGGATGCCTGCCGCTATGGAAGAATTATCCTATCTTTATTCAAGAGCGCACATTTTCAGTTTGAGAGCATGATTTCTCCTTCTTGTGCTCAGATTTATCGTCCTCGTGCTCACATTTTATGCTCACACTCAAATCTAATGTGCTTGCGCTCAAAACATGTCCTGTGCACTCTCAGATCTAATGTGCTTGCACTCAAAACATGTCCTGTGCGCTCAGATTTTTTCTGCTCTCGCACAAAACAGCACGTCCTCTCAGGTTGAAATGTCTGCACAGACTGAAGGATGTCCCGCCCTGCGCCTAAATTAGTGTGTTCCACCAGCCAACAGGGAGACAGCTAGAGTCTGGCCCAATCTTGGGTGTGTTCCTTCACGCTTTTTGGGCACTTCGCAGGGGCGAGTATATGGTCTGTTTGTAAAACTGCCTTTCTTAAAAATACACCAATTTACCATTGTCACTTAGACACCGTATGATTCCATTTATCGTAGACTGTTTCTAATTTCATATCAGCGGGTGGTGGGTGAATAGGCTAGGCTACGTGATTAAAAAAGGTATAATATAAAATACGCTATGATGGTAATGACTTGAGGATAACATTGGTAGCCTATTTACGACATACGATTTAGTGCTCAATGCATCTACGTATATATGTCTATGATTACTTCGGCGACGCCCCCTGACTAGGCATGAGTAACCAATATTGATCCATATATAAGACGCACTGTCGGCTTTTGAGAAAAATGAAGGCTTTTATGTGCGCCTTATAGTGCGGAAAATACGGTATACTTTTTTAATCACGTAGCCTAGCCTATTCACCCACCATCTCTTGTTGAACGTTACAATAAGAGAATTACACAGATTTTATTATGGTAACAGTCATCAGTTAATTATAATTTAAAATCATAATATGACATGCAGCGAGAGTGCAACGGCCGGGATGCGAACCGGCATCCCATGGTTCAAAATGTAACAGGTGGCGGTGTACTTAACCCCTTGGCTACCATAACACAGGTATGATTTCAGGTGTATTTATAGTATATAAAACATTCCGCTGATATAAAATTAGAAACAGTCTACGATAAATGGAATCACACGGTGTCTAAACGACGATAACTCTTTTTAGGATTATTTAAGATTAATTATACATAAATAAACTGGCGTCTTAAATAGGTGACGATTCAAATAGCTGGCTAGTATGGTAAATTGGTGTATTTTTAAGAAAGGCAGTTTTACCAACAGACCATATACTCGCCCCTGCGAAGTGCCCAAAAAGCGTGAAGGAACACACCCAAGATTGGGCCAGACTCTAGCTGTCTCCCTGTTGGCTGGTGAAACACACTAATTTAAGCGCAAGGCGGGACATCCTTCAGTCTGTGCAGACACTTCAACCTGAGAGGCCGTGCTGTTTTGTGCGAGAGCAGAAAAAATTTGAGAGCGCACAGGACATGTTTTGAGCGCGAGCACATTAGATCTGAGCGCGCACAGGACATGTTTCGAGCGCGAGCACATTAGATCTGAGCGCTCACAGGACATGTTTCGAGCGCAAGCGAGTGTGAACTTAAAAAGTGAGCACAAGGACAATAAATCTGAGCACGAGGAGGAGAAATCATGCTCTCAAACTGAGAATGTGCGCAGTTGAATAAAGATAGGATAATTCTTCCATATGCCGCCGGGTGGGATTTACTCTGATTCTACTTGAAATTAAACAAATGAGGCGGTGGAAACAGTACCACTTTTGTCCACAGGGGTCGCCAGATTCAACTTTTGTTTCATGGAAATGGCCCTCTCCTTGTGCATATATAACACCAAACTGAAATGACACACAACCTTGTTAAATATAAAAATGTTTCACAGGTAAACTGTAGATAATGTAATACTGATGTTTTACATTTGACGAGAGTGCTGACGTCATCTTGTGTCATCAGTCTGAAGGGGAAGCACACCAATAGGCTCTCCCTGAGGTTTGTGGATCCAGACCTTGAGACTCGTTACTCAGTGGAGAAGGAAAAACAAAGTGGCGCTGCATTCTGCTGCTCCTGTGTGGTCTTGCTCTTCACTGCAGCTATGGAGGCCCTCATAGACCCCTGGTCAGTTTACAAGCTTATTTACTCTCAAAGACTTTGAAATCGCTGTAATGCAACTTATTTATCTCCAATGAGCACAGTTTGCACAGTAATATTGCTCTCTGCCTGAAGCTGTACAGATTTCAGAGATTCTGGACTTGGATACTGAATCTGGACAAGTTGAAAGGCTGTATAGTTCTCTCAAGGGTTTTTTGTATGCTTATTTGTTGTGGAGCAGGCTGATTGCAAACTACATCACGTTTGCAGTGGGAGAAGTCCTGTTGCTCATCCTGACAATCTGTTCTCTGGCCGCCATCTTCCCTCGAGTGAGTTCCAACACATTTTTATGCCTTTACATGTCATGTTTTAACTACTGTGTTTCCACTACCTAGTAGGACCAGGTGTCAGGTAGAAGCACCTTTTCCTTACGTGGTGACTGCCAACAACTGTGTCAGGTCATCTGGGTCAAATCCCAGTGTGTATCCATTTTACTGCTGGAAACATGACTTGTCCTCCTGCCTCTCACAAATATGTCTTAAGTTATGGTATTAAAGATATGTCTCCCTTTCCTTTCATGGGTGAGATAATATTGTACCTTTGTGTTAAGTATGGATGTGGAATCAAAATGAGGTTCTTTCCCTAACAACTGCCCCCGGAACGCATTTTTACAGAACAGCACAATGAACCGATTGGAATGTTCACATGAAGACACACTGTAGTGGGCCTCAAGCACCACCGTGTGCGTGTGCGTGTGTGTACAGTACTTCTGATTCTACTTCGTCATGGAAATTCAGATGTATTGATAACCAGCAGGCAGGCCAGTATTGACTGACTCACAGGCTGCACTCAGACCAGATCGGGTCAGTCAGACAGCAACATGCACACAGTCAGGCGCTCCATCACATGGACTGACAAAATGCAGAGTCGCTGTAAATAATGCTCAGGGATCTAGGGTACTTACCACCACCATGTCACAGAAGGAAGCTTCAGGTGTAACTAATAACATGAATGATGGCTCAGTTCCATGTAGGTGTCCCAGGTGCGGTGTAAGAATACTGAGACACCCACATGGAATGGAGCCCTCATTCATGTCATTAGGTCTACCTGTGCTTTCTCCTGCAGAGTCGAGTCAAAATCTCTGCTGAAGGAAGGCCTAAAGGTTTGACATATTCACCAGCACTAATGATCACAGTCAGATGATGCAATCACAAATGTGTGGACACAGCTAGACTCAAGTTGGAAAGATGTGCTATTCTTCATTTATTCACAGTTTCGTCAGACCTTTCCTAAACTTTAAGTAGTCAAGCAGTCAGAAAGTCCAAAACATTTTAAACATTTCACTCTTATCAAATCAATAACTCTCAACTACTATGGGCAAACTTTCAAATGTAGTTACAGGGTAGACACAGGGCCCTCTCAACCAGGTCAGGTGACAGAGCACCTCCAAGACCCTTCATCACAAGGCTACACTACCCACAGTCTTTGAACATATTCCCCAGGCTGGCCACTAAGAAACATTCTACATATTACAATATGAAGATCCTCTTCTTCTCAGATTTGACTCAAGAGACTTTGAGGTAGTAGAAGCAATTTAACACAATGTTCTGAAGGATGGCAATTGTGTCTTTCTCTCAGGGACACTGCCTTGAATTGCAAAACTAGAGAGGACTAGACTAAAAGAATATGGCACCTGTTAATCAAACAGATCAACATATTAGCAACTCTTAAGATGTTTGAAAGAATCACCAAACTGAAATACAAATGCAATATCAATCAGTCATATCCATATCACTGCTTACCAAAACGCAGCAGAGATACTTTAAATTTGGATTTGGGAATAAGCCGCAAAAGTGTGAGATTAATCATTTGTAAAATTTGCTAAGATTTTGCTTATGTTGGACCTTAAATCACTTTAAAGAAATCTTCAAACTGCCAAGCATGGCTTTCATTTCTAAAAGACCCTATGGAAATGTTATATCGCCCAATATTCTGACTCTAAATGAAAATTGTGATAGATAGATGATGGAGAGGGAGGTGAGTCTACAGACAAACTGTTTCAGGAACTGTCAACTATCTCGAACAATATCCGTGACTTCAAAAATGACGTTTACTTAGCCATCTCCGAACCCAAGGGAGATTGTAACGACGGGCTCGCCATTACCCCCATATGCGTGCACATATTGTAATAAGGACGCTTAGGAGATGTGTAAAAAGAACATTTATTGGTTAATCATATTCAGATGTGCATTTCCGGCGAGGGCGGAGACACACGGCATGGGACGGGGGGTCAGTCCGCCTCGTAGTCCGCTTGCTAACCGCCGCTGCTCAACCGTCTGAACACACAAAACACAGACTAAATATACGAGTATGAAGACTCGTTAAACGAACCAAAGGATATTGTGGATTGAGCTAGGGCGTAACAACGCAAAGGTTAACCTACCACAACCTGCTGCTCTGTCTTCACATGGGGTCACGTCAAAACAGGTCCCCGGGGAACGTGGCCCTTATGTATGGTTCTGGAGGACAGTAGTAAGTGGGAACTGGGAGTAGGGGAGTTTGTGTGGGGTTATGTAAATATGTTCATGTTCATATATTCATGTGTATGTATTTGTTGGTGTTTATTAATGGTATATGGGTTTGTAAATAGGTGTTTATATTGTATATACAGTATTTATGTAAATATTTATGGTTTGTTTATATATGTGTAAATATGTAAAAACACCCATTATTGGTTTGAGCTAATTCGTCATGTGATTATGGGGAAAGGGATAAAAGGGACGGAGAAATGTTTGTTGGGGTAGCGAGTTGTGGAGTTTGTATTGGATGGAGATTGGAGTATTGGATTGTGAGGATTATTATCATCGTCATCATTATTATATAGTCACAGTCTGATAGCCTGGAAACAACATGAAGAGAAGTGCAAAGAGAACGGAGCACCACGACGAGCCTGACGATAGGGCGCCAGGTGATGCTGCCGACCAGCGAGGGGCCACAGCAGTCAGCAATCCTGATAAACTGGAGGAGCTGACCAGTCTGGTTAAGTCTCTGGTCGTCTCACAGGCATCCAGAGATGAACGGATGGACTAAGAGACGACACGCCAGGAACAGAGGTGGAGAGGCCTGCAGCACCAATTCACCCAGATCCAGGCACAAGTGAGAGAGCTGAGAGAAGATTATGAAAACAGACCTGAGCATGGGCATGAAGGTGGCAGCAATGGGGAAGACCCTGGGCTGGGAATGAGTCAAGCCAGCTGGCAGGTGGAGCCACCTCCACCACCACCACCACCACAGAGATCGCCGCACAGACACAGGGACCCGAAGCGGATACCACTCGGCCTTGAGGATGACATTGAGCATTACCTCACGACATTCGAGAGAAAGGCTACTGTCTGCTGTTGGCCGAAAGAAGAGTGGGCCATCCAGCTTGTCCCGCTGCTCACAGTTAAGGCACATAGTGCCTATGTTCTCATGGATTTGACAGATACAGAGGACTATGACAAAGTCAAGGAGTGTATCCTGGCAAAATATGAAATTACAGCAGACACCTACAGACGATGGTTCCGGTCACTAGACATTAATCAGAGAGAACCCCTTCGAGAGCTGTATGCGCGACTGAAGGACCTTTTCAACAGATGGGTCAGACCAGAAGCCTCCACAGTAAAAGACATTTCTGAGATGCTAATTTTGGAGCAGTTTCTGAAGATGGTGAGCCCAGTCCTGGGGGTCTATATCCGTGAACGGGACCCGAAGACAGCAGAGGAAGCCGCCTGGCTGGCAGAGATCTTCATGTGAGCCAGAACTGGGAGCAGACGAGGCACCTTCGGCTGTAATGACCACCTCACCAGGCGTAGTAAGTCCAATGGGGGTGAGAGGGGTGGTCAAACTCAGGTTAGACCTCAGTCTAGCATCAGGCAGTATCCTCCCAGGGGAGCAAGCAAACAGTCATCTTTTGGCTCTAGACAAGATGTCCGCTGTTACCTGTGTAACCCAGTACACCCAGTACACATGCCCTGCCACCAGACAGAGTAAACCCTCACTCTTATGTACAGTCCCCAGGCCCACCTGCCCAGCCCCAGTTCAGAATGAGGTGCACACAGTGTTGGTCTTAGTAAATGGCCAGCGTGAGGAGGCCCTCTTGGACTCTGGTAGTATCCAGTCTGTCGTGCTGTCCAGCATCATCCCTAGGGAGCTGTGGAGTGAGTCCATGTCAAGGTTAGGTTGTGTTCATGGGGATGAGAAAGTGTATCCCACAGCTGAAGTATATCTTACTGTAGGTGGTCAGACTTATCTCGTACCAGTAGCTTTGGTGCCTAGATTGTCATACCCAGTGATCCTGGGGACTGATGTTCCCAATCTGCTAGACCTAATACAGCATTCAAGAGGTAACAACCAAATAAAGGACACTGAGGCATCGAGTCTGGAGGTTGAGCAGTGTCCACGCCAGCTAGACACACAGACAGAGGCTAGTTCACTGAACATGGTCACAACTAGGGCTCAGAGGGAAAGGGACACTCTTCAGGAGTTACCTTTTTACGACACTGAACTGGAAGCAGGCAGAGCTAAGCAGCCAAAGACCAGAGCTCAGAAACGACAGGAGAAGGTTTTGGCAACAGCAAGGGGGCAGTGTGAGGAAACAGTGAAGCCTGCGCAGCCATTAGACTTTCACGTTCCTTCGGACATAGCGGCACTACAGAAGGCTGATCAAACACTGAAACCCTGGTTTCAGAAGGTCTCAGAGGTTGAGGGTGTGAAACAGGGGAAGACTGACTGTATAGCGGAGGTCAGCTATGTGACCAAAAACGGCATTCTGTACCAGCGGCAGGGTAAGGTAGACGCCTTAGCATTGCCACATAACTTCAGACACAAGGTTATGGAGCTAGGTCACTCTATCCCATGGGCAGGCCATTTAGGATTTCAGAAGTCCTTGAACAGAATTGCCAGTAGGTTTGTTTGGCCAGGCATATACACCCAAGTGAAATCCGTCTGTGACTCGTGTGAAACCTGTCCGCTAACGTCACCAAGGGGAGTAGCACGTGCCCAGCTTCAGCCATTACCCATCATTGACACACCCTTTGACAGGATAGGCATGGATATTGTCGGGCCGCTGGAGAGAAGTTCCTCTGGCAATCGGTACATCTTGGTAATCTGTGATTATGCCACCCGATATCCAGGAGTTTTCCCCCTCAGATCAGTGAAGGCCAGACAGGTTGCAAATTGCCTGTTTCAGCTGTTTTTAAGGGTAGGCATACCTAGAGAGATCCTTACACACTGTGGCACAAATTTCCTCTCCAAGCTACTACAGCAGGTTTATCAGCTGTTAGGGGTCAGGGGTATTAAGACCACGCCATACCACCCCCAGACGGACGTCTGGTTGAAAAGTTCAACCAAACTCCCAAGAACATGCTGCGGAAGTTTGTGTCCCACACAGGCTCAGATTGGGACCAATGGCTGCCTTACCTACTGTTTGGGTACCGTGAGGTGCCACAGGTCTCAACTGGATTCTCACCCTTCAAGCTGCTCTACGGTCTGGAATGTTGTGTCCTATGTGGTCAAGATGAGGCAGAGACTTGAACAAATGACTGCTCTGGCACAGGAGCATATAAAAACTGCACAGGCAACCAGAAGACCTGGTACGACAAGAAGGCCAGAGACAGGTCTTTTGAGCCTGGGCAGGAGGTGTTGCTGTTGCTACCTACAAGTGACAGTAAGCTGTTGGAAAGATGGCAAGGGCCCTACCAGATCACAAGGCGCCTGGGTAGCTATTCATGCCTGATAAAGAGAAGAAACGCCAGCATTTCCATGTGAACCTGCTGAAGGAGTTCCAGCAGCCTCCTCATCCATGTTCTTGACGAAGAGGAGGAGAGAGAGCAATCTTTTCCAACTAACAACCCAGACTCCAAACAGTTGGATTTATCCCATCTCTTATCCCAGAGAGCAATCTTTTCCAACTAACAACCCAGACTCCAAACAGTTGGATTTATCCCATCTCCGGCCTGACCAGCAGAGGAAGATAGGAGCCCTGCTGGATCCAGAACTCTTCCAAGAGAAACCTGGCTTCACAACCATGGTCCGGCATAAGGTCCACCTGAAGGAGGATGCAACGCCACACCAGAAGAGCTACCGGATTCCTGAGCGGTTGGTCGGCAAGCTAAAGAAAGAGTTTGACCTGATGTTGCTGCTTGGCATCAACAAGTGAATGGTGCAGCCCCATTGTGCTCGTCCCAAAGAAGGATGGTTCTCTCCAATACTGCATTGACTTCAGGTACCTGAATGCAGTTTCGAAGTTCAAGTCATACCCGATGCCACGCATACTGGCAGCTGGCCCTTGCACCAGAGACAAAAGAACTGACGGCGTTCAAAACGCCATATGGACTGTTCCAGTTCAAAGTGATGCCATTTGGTCTCCAGGGGGCGCCGGCAACCTTTCAGCGACTGATGGACCAAGTTCTGAGGAACGTGCCAGCATTTGCAGCAGCGTACCTGGACAATATGGTGATCTACAGCCAGACCTGGGAGGAACATTTGGATCCCCTTCAACAAGTGCTCCACCTCATCAATACGATACGATACGATAATACTTTATTGATCCCACAACGGGGAAATTCACTTATTACAGCAGCAGGAGGAGGGGAAACACAGTGTACATATGTCGTACATATTTACAAAAAGTACTATTTATAGTGTAATATAATGTGCAGTGTAATATAATGTGCAGTCAGTATAATGTGCAAAATAAAAACAGAAAACAGACATGTACAAGTCTACAACATGGTCATGTGCAGGTGTTGTACAGTCTCACTGCAGCAGGGATGAAGGACTTGCGGAACCTCTCCTTCTTACACCGTGGGTGTATCAGCCTGCTGCTGAAGGAGCTACTCAGAGACCCCACAGTGTCGTGTAGGGGGTGAGAGGGGTTGTCCATGATGGATGTCAGCTTAGCTAACATCCTCCTCTCACCCACTTCCTCTGTGGAGTCCAGAGGACAGTCCAGGACAGAGCTCGCTCTTCTAATGAGTCTGTTGAGTCTGCTCCTGTCCCTGTCCGTGCTGCTCCCTCTCCAGCAGACCACAGCATAAAAGATGGCTGAGGCCACCACAGAGTCATAAAAAGTCCTGAGGAGAACTCTGCATACTCCGAAGGACCTCAGCCTCCTCAGCAGGTGGAGACGACTCTGGCCCTTCTTGTAGAGAGCATGGGTGTTGTCAGTCCAGTCCAGTTTATTGTTTAGGTGAACACCCAGGAATCTGTAGCTCCGCACCACCTCTATGTCCGATCCCTGGATGTTCACCGGTGTGAAGTGTGATGTTTTCCTCTGGTAGTTGACGATCATCTCCTTCGTCTTGCTGGTGTTGAGCTGAAGCTGGTTTAGCTCACACCAGCTGACAAAGTCCCTGATGATCGTCCTGTACTCCAGATCGTCCCCCTCTGAAACACGTCCAACGACGGCTGTATCATCGGAGAACTTCTGGATGTGGCAGTGGGCGGTGTTGTGGGTGAAGTCCGATGTGTAGAGGGTGAAGAGGAAGGGGGAGAGCACCGTACCCTGAGGGGCACCTGTGCTGCAGAGCACCACGTCAGACACACAGTGCTGAAGCTTCACAAACTGTGGTCTGTTGGTGAGGTAGTCTGTCGTCCATGCAGCCAGGTGTTGGTCTACTCCCACCCTTTCCATCTTCACTCTGAGCAGTGACGGCTGGATGGTGTTAAACGCACTGGAGAAGTCAAAAAACATGACCCTCACAGCGCTCCTGCTGTCCTCCAGGTGGAGCAGTGATCTGTGCAGCAGGTAGATCACTGCGTCCTCCACCCCAATCCCAGGCTGGTAAGCAAACTGCAGGGGGTCCAGCTGTGTGCCCACCAGCAGTCTTAAGTGTCTCAGGATGATCCTCTCCATAGTCTTCATCAGGTGAGAAGTCAGGGCAACAGGCCTGAAGTGGTTTGGCTCCTTGGGGCGCGGTGTCTTTGGTACCGGGACCACACAGGAGGTCTTCCACAGGGCCGGGACCTTCTCCAGGCTCAGGCTCAGGTTGAATAAGCGCCTGACGACACCACAGAGCTGGTCAGCACAGTCCTTAAGGAGCCTAGGGCTGATGCCGTCCGGGCCTGGCGCCTTCCTTGCCTTGATCTTTTTTAGTTGACTCCTCACATGATCATCAGTTATGGAGAGGGGGGAGGAGGATGACTGGGGTGGGGGTGTGGGGGTGTTAAGTTGTGAACTGGTGAGTGGGTGGCGGTTAGGTGTTGGAGGTGTAAAAGGTGTCGGGCTAAGGAGTGGAGGAGCAGGGGGAGGGGGAGCCCGCCAGGGGAGGTGTGAATAGGGGTCAGGGGGAGTGAGAGAGGGAGGGGGGGCAGAATCAAATCTGTTGAAGAACAGATTCAGTTCATCTGCCCAGTCCTTGTCCCCGCTCACTGGGTTCCTCCCCACTCCTTTTCCGTGGCCTGCGATGGTCTGCAGTCCTCTCCAGACGTCCCTGGCGTTGTTCTGCTCCAGACGCTCCTCCAGTTTCCTCCTGTAGCTGTCCTTCCCCTTCCTGATCCTCAGCCGGAGTTCCCTCTGGACTCTCCGCAGTTCCTCTTTGTCCCCCGATTTAAAGACCCTCTTCTTCTCGTTCAGCAGGGCCTTAATCTCGGAGGTCACCCAGGGTTTATTGTTGGGAAAACACCGTACCCACTTGGAGGGCACAGTGTTCTCCACACAGAAGTTGATGTAGTCTGTGATGCAGTCAGTCATGCTGTCGATGTCACTTCCGTGGGGGCTGCAGAGTGCTTCCCAGTCCGTTGTCTCGAAGCAGTCTCTGAGCCTGGCACTGGTCTCCTCAGACCACTGCTTCACACGCCTCTTCACAGGTCGTTGTTTATTCACCACAGGGGTGTAGTCTGTGACGAGGTGAACAAGGTTGTGATCAGAGCGACCCAGCGGGGGGAGGGGGGATGAGGTGTATGCATCCTTGATGTTTGCATACAGTAAGTCCAACGTTTTATTGTCTCTGGTGTGGCAGTTCACGTACTGGGTGAAGGTGGGGAGAGTCGAGGACAGAGAGGCATGATTGAAGTCACCGGAGATGAGGAGGAGGGATTGGGGGTGCTGGTTTAGGAGCTGCGAGACGACAGTGTGGATCTGGTCTGTAGCTGCAGCAGCGACCGCCGAGGGGGGGATGTACACAGTCACGGCAATGACCTGTGAGAACTCCCTCGGGAGGTAGTATGGCCGCATGCTGACCGCTAGCAGCTCCAGGTCTCTGGTGCAGAGTTGCTCCTTCACCCTGATGTGTCCCGGGTGGCACCATCTATCGTTCACAAACACAGCGATCCCCCCTCCCTTCTTCTTACCGCTCTCCGGTGCTTTCCGGTCCGCCCGGACGAGCTGGAATCCGTCCAGGTTTACGTGCGAGTCCGGAGAAAGTTCAGTCAGCCACGTCTCCGTGAAGCACATGAGGCTGCATTCCCGGTACTCCCTCTGCAGTCGGGTCAGCGCCGTTAGCTCTTCCATCTTGTTGGGGAGAGATCTCACGTTCCCCATGATAACAGACGGTAGACATGGTTTATAACGTCTTTTCTGCTCCCTGCGCTTCACTCCCGCTCTGCATCCTCTTCTCTTCCTCCGTAACTCTCTGGGGATCTCCGGCCGCTCCGCGTAGAGAAGGGGTGTGTGTCGCAGGCCTAACAGCTGATCCCGGGTATAAACAATGGAGCCGTAGTTGAATGGGGAGCCGTGGTTCAAAGTATTTCCCACAGCCACACCAAAAAGTGCCGAAAGCAACAAGGAGCAGACCACGAATGTCACAATGTGGACATCCATAGCTGCCCACTTGTTTAAAGTGTCGATGCGGTGAAAAAGAGCAACATAAATACACTAAAAACGCTAGAAAAACACTAAAAACGAGGTAGAAGGTCGGAGCTGCTGTAACGAGCGGCCGCTCTCTCCGGCGCTCAGTCTAGAAGAATCAAGCAAGCTGGCCTGACGATCAACCCACACAAATGTGCATTCGCAAAGAAGCAGGTCCACTACCTGGGTCATGTTGTTGGACAGGGCATGGTGAAACCACAAGTGGGCAAAGTGGAGGCCATCCATGGGTATCTGGTACCCCCCCACCAAAAAGTAGGTGCGAGCCTTTGTGGGCCTGGTGGGATGGTACAGCAAGTTCATCCCACGCTTTTCCCAAAGGGCAGCTGTTCTCACAGACCTCACTAAGGCCACCGCATCAAACAAAGTCAGATGGACTGAGGACTGAAACAGAGCATTCAATGATCTGAAGAAGGCCATTACAAAGGACTCAGTGCTCCACAGCCCGGACTTTGCAAAACCATTCATACTGCAGACGGATGCCTCTGGGGTTGGCCTCTGAGCAGTGTTACTGCAAGAGATGAGAGGAGAAAGACGACCACTGCTTTTTCTCAGCCGCAAGCTCCTGGACCGGGAGACAAGGTATTCAACAGTGGAAAAGGAGTGCCTGGCCATGAAGTGGGCCATCGACTCGCTTCGCTACTATTTGCTGGGATGCCGGTTCTGCCTTGAGACGGATCATCAGGGTTTGCAATGACTCAATCAGGTGAAGCAGACTAATACACGTCTCACAGGGTGGTACCTGTCCCTGCAGCCCTACAACTTTGCAGTGCAGTACCTTTGTCCTTACCCTTTCGTATTCTTTTTGTAAATCCTTAATCTTTGTTTCTAACTCTTTTCCTTCTTTTTCTTTTTGTTTCTTTTTCTAAGATGAGTATGCTATGATTTCTCCACTTAATGTTGCTTTAGCTGCTTCCCATAATATTGTATTACTCACCTCCCCATTATCGTTAATCTCGAAGAAGGATTTTATGCTATTCTTCATATTTTCCTTAAGTACCTGGGGCCTCCACGCTCACGTTCAGATGTATCAAACGTGAAACAATTGTAGAAATGTGCCCCACGCCAATTACATAGCTGTCGTACGCATGTTTCTACAGCTATTGTTCCTTTGGCGACACTTAGGGGTGACGCTGGGAAACTGTTAATAATGTGAAAACATGTAGTCATCAGAGTGATATGCACATCAGAGACACACTTATGAACAATTAACACACCCACATGTTTGCAATTATATAAGTGGTTATAAAAGCATGCGTAATGTGATGAAGAAAATGATATTAACAAAAGCAGCGTTGGCGTTGTTAGAGGACCTTGCAAACGTGAGCGATTTAAGGAACGCTAGGATTTACTTGCAAACCATGATAATTGGCTCATACGCCGAATTCGGTTACCAAGGCCAGTGTTACTGGAGCTGTGCGCAGAGCTGCGGTCGGCCCGAGAGCGCAACGGGGGCCGGTGAGTAGCTCGGGGTTGTGCTGACTATACACTGGGGTTCCTGGCAACAGGGGCATTCCAGCGGGAGCTGTTTATCTAAGAAGGAAACATTTTTATTCCATCAATGTTCAAATCATATGTGATGCGCAAATGCAGCTAACTAACATCGTGGCAAGGTGGCCTGGTTCAACGCACGACTCATTCATTATGACTAACAGCATGGCTGGGAACAGGCTGGAGGCTGCCACGGTGCGTGATGGGTGGCTTCTATTCCTTTAATTGTCCCGTATGTAACGCTGGTTTACATACGGGACAATTAAAGGATTAAACTATTTACTTACCCAGAAGCCGTGCCAGTGTGCCAAAGCATATTTGGGCATGTGCGCATTCAAATATCATGTTTTTGGTTTTCTTTATTTTCCGCTTGTGAAATTAGAGCTGCAGAGCTTTCTAACAAGCCCCTGATGGTGTCCCTGTGTTCAGTATTCCTGTCAGTAAAAGCGGGCGTAAAATGTCAGCCGCAGCACCACACCTGTCCACACCTGTGTGTGCGCTGCTCAGATCCCATGGCATTTACAGCCTCACACACACGCTCCCACTCACATCTTTTTTTGGTATGATATTTATTCCTGTTGACAGGGAACCAAACAGAATCTCCACTTCATTCACTAGAATCTTTAGCTCAGACTCTGTGAAATTCATTTTCTTTCCTTTGTTCATCGCGTTATCTGATCAGACAAAGAGGTGAATCTCAGGTCCAGGGCCTATTTAAATAGATTTGCATATGTAAATGGGCGTGGACAGGGAGGAGTTGCATGTGCGCTGAATTCCACGTTGAATGCGATGTACAAAAGAAACGTGCTTGGATCCATGCGTACGCACACTTTGATACAAATGATTTTTTTTGGTGCGTACGACGGTTTCCGGGTTCTAGGCCCCAGATCTTCTAATAGTGAATTATTCATTCTCCATAGAGTTTCTCCCTTTTCTGTATTCAAGAATATCTCTATTATTACTGGCGCATGATCAGTTATAGATATAGGTAGTATCTCACATTTAGAAACTTTTGCAATATCCCCTTTAAACATGAAATAATAATCCAGTCTTGAAAACACATTATTCGCGTCAGAGTAGAAAGTATAGCCCCTGGGGGTGTAATGTTCGCCAAACATCCAATAATCCTATCTCAATTTCAGCTTTTTTCAATAGGGCTGCTGCTTTCACTGCCTTATGTTTACTTTTACTTTGTGTATCCATTTTTTTTGTTCATAACTAAATTAAAGTCTCCTCCCATTATTGTTATACCTTTTGCTTTGATCATGATCAGATGCAGTATTTTTTGTAACATTTCTTCCCCTGTCCCTGGTGGATTGTAAACATTAACCAAAGTTATACATTGTTGGTCTATTTCACCTGTTACCATTACATACAGGTAAAAATCACTCCATAGCGTTTACACATGCTTCTCCCTCTTTTCACCTCAATTGGTCCAAAGTAGTCGACTCCCACACTTGTAACTGGAAGGAGCTCAGGCAGAGTCCTCTCCAGTGGCAAATCTGCCATCTTTTGTTCACCAGGTCGTACAAAAGATGGCAAGCGTCTGCAAGTGCAACAGTCAGATATAACTTTCCTTATTGCTGAATTAGCCCCTGTGATCCAATATTTTTTCCTCAGTGTGGACAATGTGTGATTTCTTCCACTGTGGCCCAGCTGATGGTGGATGTGTCTTAAGATGAGAGTTGCAACATGTTGATCTTTAGAAAGAATGAGTGGATGCTTACTCTCCTCTGGCAGTGCTGCTTTACTCAACCGCCCTCTAACTCTAACATGTCTTTACGACGACGACGTGCTTTGCGGTAACGTATTGTATCACTTCCGGTAATCAGCGTTGTTGCCACGGTGCTCTCTGCTCTGCTCACTTGAACAGATTTCTGTATATTTCTCACTTCAGCGACTTTCTGCTTATCTCAGCACTATCCTTTGACTTGTTCTGTCTGTGCACGAACAGGTCTCTTAACTCTAGTAACCACAAACCACCAGTTTCTGTTAGCCACACTAGCTAGCCTAGCGATAGCAATGGCGTCTCCCTGCTCTCCTCCTCTCTCTTCTCCTCCTCTCTCCTCTCCTGCTCTCTCCTGTCCTGTGTGCCACATGTTCAGTTATTCCTCGTCCTCCTTTAGTGATAACGGTACTTGTAATAAATGTAGCTTATTTGTAGCTTTGGAGGCAAGGGTCAGTGAGTTAGAGGCACGGTACCGCACCACCGAACAGTCAGTAGCTCAGATAGTTAGCCAGTCCCCTGTAGCCGGTGCGGTACAGCCGCAGGTAGCTTCAGTTAGCCGTCCCCCGGTAGTTCCCGAGCAGCCGGGAGGCTGGGTGACTGCTCGGAGGAGGCATAGCCGCAAACTGAAGCCCACGGTACACCACCAACCGCTCCACGTTTCTAACAGATTTTCCCCGCTCAGCGACACACCCGCTGAGAGGCCAACTCTGGTCACTGGCAGCTCCATAGTCCGAAACGTGAAGTTAGCGACACCAGGGGCCATAGTTAAATGCATCCTGGGGGCCAGAGCGGGCGACATCGAGTCTTTTTTGAAACTGCTGGCTAAGGATAAACGTAGATACAGTAACATTGTTATTCACGTCGGCGGTAATGACACCCGGTTACGCCAATCGGAGGTCACTAAAATTAATGATTCATCGGTGTGTGAATACGCCAAAACGATGTCGGACTCCGTAGTTTTCTCTGGTCCCCTCCCCAATGTGACCAGTGATGACATGTTTGGCCGCATGTCGTCATTTCACCGCTGGCTGTTGAGATGGTGTCCAGCAAACGATGTGGGCTTCATAGATAATTGGACACCTTTCTGGGGAAAACCTGGTCTGATTAGGAGAGACGGCATCCATCCCACTTTGGATGGAGCAGCTCTCATATCTAGAAATATGGCCAAGTTTATTAAATGGTAAATGGACTGTACTTATATAGCCTTTCTAGTCTTCCGACCACTCAAAGCGCTCTACACTACATATCTCATTCACCCCATTCACACACATTCATACACTAATGGCCTTCATACACTAATGGCCTTGGCTACCATGCAAGGTGCCAACTGCTCATCAGTTTCATACAATTTCGGAGCAATTTGGGGTTCAGAGTCTTGCCCAAGGACACTTCGACATGCAGACCGGAGGAGCCGGGGATCGAACCGCCGATCATCTGATTGGTGGACGACCCGCTCTGCCTCTGAGCCACAGCCGCACCAAAACAGCTGACCAAAACCATGTCGACAACCCAGAGTTGAGACCAGGAAGCAGAGCTGCAGTCTTACACGCTTCTCTGCGCCTCCATTAGAGCAGCTGCCCACCCAGTCCTTTAGTATAGAGACTGTGTCTGTCCCCCGTCCACCTACATTATTTAACGATAAAACAAACAGAAGAGGAGTTCATCATAAAAACTTAATAAAAATTAAATCAACATCTCCAACAGTCCAAAATAAGAGAATTAAATGTGGACTTTTGAATATCAGGTCTTTGTCCTCTAAAGCTGTCTTAGTTAATGAATTAATATCTGGTTATGATATTGATTTGTTCTGTCTCACTGAAACCTGGCTGCAGGAGGATGAATATGTTAGCTTAAATGAATCCACTCCTCCGAGTCATTATAATACTCATATTCCTCGAAGTACTGGTCGAGGTGGTGGAGTTGGAGCCATATTTGACTCAAGTCTATTAATAAATCCTAAACCTAAACTAAATTATAACTCATTTGGAAGTCTTGTTCTTAGCCTCACTCACCCAACCTGGAAAACTTTGCAGCCAATTCTATTTGTAACAGTATATCGAGCTCCAGGTCCTTATTCTGAATTTTTATCTGAATTTGCAGAATTTGCATCAGGCTTGATCCTTAAAACAGATAAAGTAATTATTGTAGGTGATTTTAACATTCATGTGGACAACCACAATGATAGTTTTAGTACTGTGTTCACTCTTTATTAGACTCAATTGGCTTTTGTCAGAGTGTAAATAAACCGACTCATTGTCTGAACCACACTCTTGATCTTGTTCTTTCATATGGCGTTGAAATTGATAATCTAATAGTCTTTCCACAGAATCCTCTTCTATCTGACCATTTTTTAATAACCTTTGAGTTCATACTATTGGACTATAAGCCTTTTGTGTAGAAACTTCTACAGCAGATGTTTATCTGATAGTGCTGTAGCCAAATTTAAGGAAACGATTCCTTCAGTATTGAATTTAATGCCATGTCTAACTGTAACAGAGGACTTGTCTGCTTCCTTTAGCCCCTCACAAATAGATCATCTTGTTGATAGTATTACAGGTTCATTACGGACAACTCTAGACTCTATTGCACCTCTGAAAAAGAAGATAATAAAACAAAGAAGGCTAGCACCATGGTATAGCCAGCAGACTCGCAAATTAAAACAAGAGGCACGTAAATCTGAACGCAAATGGCGTGCCACTAAACTGGAAGAATCTCATCTAGTCTGGCAAGATAATCTCAGAACATACAGGAAGGCTCTCCGTAATGCCAGAGCAGCCTACTACTCTTCTTTAATTGAGGAGAATAAGAACAACCCCAGGTTTCTCTTCAGCACTGTAGCAAGGCTAACAGAGAATCACAGCTCTACTGAACCATCTATTCCTTTAGGTCTAAGTAGCAATGATTTCATGAGCTTCTTTAATGATAAGATTATAACTATTAGAGACAAAATCCATCACCTTCTGCCCTCAACAGGCATTGATCTGCATTCTGATACAGCAAGTTTGGAAACAGCTGTAAAACCTGATATGTATTTAGACTGTTTTTCTCCCATCGACCTTCATCAAATGCCTTTAATCATTTCTGCAGCTAAGCCTTCAACCTGTCTCTTAGACCCCATCCCAACCAGGCTGCTCAAGGATGTTTTACCTCTAGTTAGTCATTCGTTATTGGATACAATAATCTGTCTTTATTATCAGGACATGTACCTAAGTCCTTTAAGGTAGCTGTAATTAAACCTCTTCTTAAAAAGCCCACTCTAGACCCAGAGGTTTTAGCCAACTATAGACCGATATCAAACCTTCCCTTTGTGTCTAAGATACTTGAGAAAGCTGTAGCTAATCAACTGTGTGACTTTCTCTATAACAATAGTCTATGTGAGGATTTTCAGTCAGGATTTAGAGTGCATCATAGCACAGAGACCGCATTAGTCAAGGTTACAAATGACCTCCTAATGGCATCAGACAAAGGACTAATCTCTGTACTTGTCCTGTTAGATCTTAGTGCTGCATTTGACACCATTGACCATCAAATTCTTTTACAGAGAATGGAACATCAAATTGGCATCAAAGGAACCGCCCTAAGCTGGTTTAAATCGTATTTTTTAGATCGATCTCAGTTTGTTCACGTCAATGATGAATCCTCCATGCATACCAAAGTTCGTCATGGAGTCCCACAAGGTTCTGTAGGACCACTTTTATTTAGTTTATATATGCTTCCTTTAGGGAACATTATTAGGAATCACTTTATCAATTTTCATTGTTATGCTGACGACACCCAATTATATTTATCGATCAAGCCTGATGCAACCAATCAGTTAACTAAACTCCAAGCATGCCTTAAGGATATAAAAAATTTGATGACCTATAATTTTCTGATGTTAAATTCAGACAAAACTGAAGTTCTTGTAATTGGACCTAAGCACCTCAGAAACTCTCTTTCTAGAGACTTAGTTACTTTAGACGGTATCAACCTGGCCTCCAGCTCCACTGTAAAGAATCTTGGAGTTGTTTTTGATCAGGATCTGTCCTTTAATGTCCACATAAAACAAATTTCAAGGACTGCATTCTTCCACTTACGTAACATTGCTAAAATCAGACGCACTGTTTCTCAAGCAGATGCAGAAAAACTAGTCCACGCATTTGTTACTTCAAGGCTGGACTATTGTAACTCTTTGTTATCAGGCTGCTCTAATAAGTTTCTTAGGACTTTACAGTTAATTCAGAATGCTGCTGCACGTGTTCTGACAGGAACCAAGATCAGAGATCACATCTCTCCCATTTTGGCTTCCTTGCATTGGCTCCCTGTTAAATCTAGAATAGAATTTAAAATTATCCTCCTTACTTACAAAGCTCTTCATGGTCAGGCACCATTATATCTAAAAGAGCTCATAGTACCTTACTATCCCTCTAGAACACTGCGCTCTCAGGACGCTGGGTTCCTTGTGGTTCCTATAGTCTCCAAAAGTAGATTGGGAGCCAGAGCTTTCAGCTATCAGGCTCCTCTTCTGTGGAACAAACTACCAATCTGGGTTCGGGAGGCAGACACGGTCAACACTTTTAAGAGTAGACTTAAAACTTCCCTTTTTGATAAAGCGTATAGTTAGGGCTGGCTCAGGCCATCCCTTAGTTATGCTGCTATAGGATTAGACTGCTGGGGGACTGGGGTTATGCCTAGCCAGGCACGGTATTGGTTAAAGATGTAGTCACATCTCCCTTACCGAAAACGCTCCCTCCTACTCTGCCTCTCTCTCTCTGTCTCTCTCTGTCTGTCTGTCTGTCTCTGTCTCTGTCTCTGTCTCTCTCTCTCTCTCTCTCTCTCTCTCTCTCTCTCTCTCTCTCTCTCTCTCTCTCTCTCTCTCTCTCTCTAGACATGTCTCATTAATGCATGTTACTAACCAAACTTCACCGGAGTTTCTGTGCTCTGTCGTCCAGCAGGTTTTTCGTGGATCGTGGCTGCTGCTGTGATCCTGGACGACGCCCACTACACATATTACCACTGTCATTATTACTACTATATCTGCTACTGTGGTCACTTTATCATTCATTGCCATTCTGTCAGTCATTGTAAATGTACAAAATGTTTAAGTTGATTGTCCTGTACACGTGACATCCATTGCACGTCTGTCCGTCCTGGGAGAGGGATCCCTCCTCTGTGGCTCTTCCTGAGGTTTCTTCCACATTTTTTCCGTGTTAAAAGGTTTTTTGTGGGCAAGTTTTTCCTCACTCGAACCGAGGGTCTAAGGACAGAGGGTGTCATTCTCTGTACAGATTGTAAAGCCCTCCGAGGCAAATGTACTTTGTGACTTTGGGCTATACAAATAAAATTGAATTGATAATTGAACTCTCAGCAGGCCATCTTCCAGGCGTGGATCCAGTTTGTACACAGAACTTCTCTTTCTGATGATGACTTTCCAGACAAGAGTGTGTCAGTTTCCTCCTTAAACTGCGGTTGTTGAGCATACTTAATGATGGAAACCTCTGCCTCCTTGAAGAGCCATGCGACTGAGACCTTCAGTCTCTGCCAGCTTGAAAATAAGCAGTTTGTCAGTAGCACTGGGTGAGTCTTTCACAATCACTGCACTCACAATGAAGTCACTTTTTACTTATGGGTCATCAATGAAATGGCCATCTCCACAACACACTCTGGCCAATGCTCCTCTGACTTTCATACGAAGTTGGGCCCTTTCACCCGATTGCTGCCAGTCAACAGTGCGTCCACCTTCATACCTCTGAATGCATCATCAGCTGGATTCATCTTAGAACTTACATATCTTCACTGTGACACATTGGTGGCATCCCTGATGGTTGAAACTCTGTTTCCCACGAAGGTATGAAATCGCTCATCTTCATTTTTTATATTTTTCAGGACAGAGGTGCTGTCTGTCCAGAAGACTGAATCTTCCAACCGTAGCTGCAGCTCTGCTCTCAACATCCTGTCTACTCGAACAGCAAGAACCGATTTGTGTTTGTGAGCTCCAAACGTGGGATGGTGACCTGTTTTAATGGTGTCACTCTTGCTTTTCCAAACAGGACGGCAACGTGAACATTATGCTGACAGTTCTCCATCCTCACATAACTGACGACACCATAACCACATTCACTTGCGTTGGAGAAGTGATGCACACGAGCATGTACAAGTGATCCAAAATCCTTTGGCTTAATACACCTCTCAATCTTAAACTCTGCAAGCCTGACAAGCTCCTCCAGCCACTTTGTCCAGTGTTGCTGTATGTCACTTGGTAAGTTGTCATCCCACCCAAAGTTTCTCCTGCATAGCTCCTGCAGCAACACTTTGCCTGGTAGAGTGATTGGTGCAATAAACCCCAAAGGATCATACACTGAACTGAGCAAAGAACGCATGCCACGTCCCGTGTAAGGTTTTTCTTTCACCAACATCTTAAACTGGAAGAAGTCACTTTCGATGCACCACTGCAAACCAAGGGCTCTTTCCAAGGGAAGACTGTCTCTGTCTAGATCCAGTTCCAAGTCTTTGGCTCTATGCTCCTCTGCGACAGCCTGCAGCACCACACGGCTATTTCTAACCCACTTTGTCAGGTTAAAACCTCCCCGTAGGCAAGGAGCTGTGAGATCTTTAATCAGCAGAACAGCTTCCTCTTCAGACGATGTGCTCTTTAAACAATCGTCCACATAAAAGCTTTGCTTCACTGTGTTGGTGACATCAGCAGGGAAGAAGGCCTTTCCATCCTCAGCTGTTTTCCTGAGTGCGTAGCAAGCGCAACTCTGGGATGAAACGGCTCCAAACTAATGAACAGTCATCCTATACTCTGTCACCTCTTGATTCATGTCACCCTCAGGCCACCATAGGAAACGAAGAAAGTCTTTGTCTGTCTCTGCTACTTTGACCTGGTAGAACATCTTCTGTATATCTCCCATAACTGCTACAGGCTCCTGCCTGAACCTGGTGAGCACTCCCAGAAGACTACTGGTATGGTTGGGCCCCTGCAGCAGCTGACTATTTAATGATGTTCCTTTAAATGATGCTGCACAGTCAAACACCACACGCAGAGTGTTCTCCCTTAGATGGTAGACTCTGTGGTGCAGGATATACCAAACCTTTCCTTCAGCACCATCCAACTGGTGCTGAGGTACCTTCTCTGCATAGCCACTGGAGATTACATCAGTGAAGAAGCTTGCATATTCCTGATGGAACCGCTCATCTCTCTGAAATCTCCTCTTGAGTCCTAATAACCTTTGCTTGGCCATAGACAGATTGTTTGGGAGTGTGGGAAGCCCTTTCCTGAAAGGCATTTTTAGACTGTAATGTCCATCCTGAAGCTTTGCAGAATGACTAACAATTTCCATAAACCTCATGTCTTCTCTTGACATTTCCTCTTTTTCACAAGTCTTCTCATTGAAGTCATGCATGTACTGACTGGTGAGCATTTCCTCCAACTTCCTCACAGAGATCCTGTTCACTGTGGGAGAGGGAAACTCTGTCTCCAAGGCACCACTGCTTCTACTCAGCGGACCATTAACTACCCATCCCAACACAGTTTTAATGGCGTACGGGCCATTCCCGTGGCTGTTGATGACCTCCCATGGTTCCAACAATTTGGGAGCGTTGGTTCCTATCAACAAATCGTTTGCCTTTATGTGTGGGATGTGAACATCGGACAGGTAAGACCATTTATCCAGTTCCTCAGTTGTTACTATGTTATTAATGGTGAATGGCATTTTCCTTTGGCTCAAGACCTCTGGGAGACTATAGTCATTGCCATTTAATCCAGCCACCTCCAAACCAGTGATGGTTTGGAGGTGGCTGAAATGCATACGTTTGTATAATGTCATATCCCTTTGCAGACTTCACACTTACAGGAAGAATTGGAAGAACACAGCCATCCTTACCGGCCCCTGTATGACCACATGTTTGGAAAGAAGCTGGTTGTTTACTGAGTGGGCTCTTTAACTGTTGTGAAGCTGGTTGTTTCTGTGCTCTGGAGCAGGTGGTTGTCTTTTGATGTGCAGCACAGTGGGATGAGTTTGATCACAGACCTTGCATGTCAAGTGCCTCTCGCATTCACGACTCATGTGACCATCACATAAGCATGCAAAGCAAACTCCCTTTTTCCTCCTTGAATTTTCTCCTTTTGCCTTTTCCCATTAAACTGTTTACACTTCTCCAATGTGTGACTGTATAAACAGCAAAGACATACAACTTCGCCTGTCTTTCCAAGCTCTGCTTGTGGCTCCTCCCCCCTTTCTGACGAAGTCACGGATGTTACAGTGGTGGCAACAATATTTCCTTTCACCCTGTTTCCAGGATAGGACTTAAACCGGGTGAGAGTCTTTGTGCCGGCCGCACCAGATACAGGATCTTGGATGTCACCGAAGAAAGGATCAGAAAGAATTTTAACATGACGCTCCACAAATGCAACCAAGTCAATAAAGTGAGCTCTCTGTTGTGTTCGTTCCATGATTCCATGAGCGATGGATCTCCACTGCTCCCTCAACCTGTATGGCAGCTTTGCAAGAATGGCTTTCATATTTGCAGGCATATCCAACTCTTGCATATACTCCGAATCCACCATTACATCACAACAGCCACGCAAAAACAAAAAATACGCTTGGAGTGCCTTAACATCTTCATCCTTTATGGACTGTCAAATGCTTTTATGAATGCTCTGTACTGAAAAGGGTCCCCTTCAAATATAGGAATGTTTCTAGGTGGCAGAGATCTTGTGAATTGCTGCTGCACCAAAGCAGCTGTTATTTCATTTTGTCTTTGCATGACGGTAAGTATGTCCTCAGATGCAATTTGATTTATGCGAGGTTGAGTGAATTGATGAGTGATTTGGGGTTGACTGATTTCCTTGTTTAATTGAAAAGTTGTCATTTGACCTTTTAAATTGGTGTGAATTTCCCACGCTTTCCTGGTGGTCATGCATATTGTAGTGATGTTCAGAAGCCGTTTCAAAACTTCAGCCACATTCCTTTGATCGCACATTCAGTGGTTTATTTGGATTTATTGAACACTGTTGTTGCATTGATTTCAACAATCCAGGCTGATATTCATTTGCCAAAGGATTTAACACAATCACAGACCCATTTTTCCCTTTTTTATTTTCCAGGTACGAGCCCATTGCACTTTTGGATCCTGAACCAGCACTTCTCTATTCACTCACTATTTCCTATTTCTAAGTCAAGCTGTTCTCGTTTCCTCCTCAATTGTTGCTCCTGCTCCTTCAATGCGTGCCTTTCCTTTAGAGCTGTAGCACGGGCAATAAGAGCAGCTTTATCTGCTTCAGCTTGTATGCGTGCTGAAGTGGTGCTTGAGCCACCACTGGCTCTACTTCCTTTACTTGAGCATTTGCTTCCCACATTAGAAATGCTGTCATCTGGGCTAATGTCATCCACCACCAGCCCAGTTGCATGCGCATTGTTTTCATTGTTTGTGACATCATCATTTTCTTGTATTACTTTCAAAGTTTGAAACACACATTTCTGCACCATTAAAACACTCATTTAAAGACAGAAATTTTGCTTTAAACCATATTTCATGTTTTTCTTGTTCATCACCTGGCATTAAACCCAACAGCTGTTCATGTATACATTTTGCATCATCACACACCACCCTTAATTCGTTCAAAGCATCACAAACCATTGTTTTATCACCCTTTATGATGAGATCTTTCATCGAGTTTCTTATATTGGCGGCTTTGTTCAGCTTAGCCTTTCGTTCCGCTTGCAAACTTGAAAGTTTATCAGCCTTTTCAGTCATTGTAACCTTTCGTCCGCTTCCGGTTTCCATGGTTACGGCAGACGCCGTTTCCACACTTCCTGTTTTTTCAGTCGCTCCACAGCTCGCAACAACAAACAAACGCAAAGTCAATCACATATTCCTTTCGGCTACCAATGCATTGGATTTATGTCCCCCTAATTGTGTGAACACAGGTCCAATGGCCATTATTGTGTAGCGTTACTCATACCTCGGCATCCGTGAGCTGGGCGCCGAGCGGTGATCAGCTGATCCGATGCTCCACTGCCTCGCCTGGCTCCGGTCTCCGCCGGATCACTGCGGCCGTTCCTTCAGCTGCTGCCGAACTCCGTCCGAATCGCTGCGGCCCTGTTGCCGAACTCCGCCCGAATTGCTGCGGCCCTCCGTAGCCGAACTCCACCTCAAGCCAAGACCCAGCAGCAACAGCAGCTCCTTTCAGTCGTCCTCCCACGATCACCTCCTCCAGGCTTTCCTCAGCAAAGGCCCAAAGGAACCACAAGGCCGATTGTTGCTTTCCCAACGAGTCCAATGGGAACCGGGTTTTTGACTATTATCCCCCCCCCCAGACGGAGATTTTCTCGTGCGCCCCTGGATGCGCCGTGCACCCCGATCAGTCTGTCCGGCGCCCCTCCACATCGTCAACCCCCCGCCCCCGGGGCCGCCCGATCCGCTAACTTGATGAGCGGTATCGAAAATTCGCGAGGTCTTTTTCATTTTCGGGCGATCGTGCGCCCCCCACGGAGACGGCGCCCTGGGCGGCCGCCCACATTGCCCATAGCTAGGACCGGCCCTGACTATTATAGTGGCCCTTTGTCACTATACGCGTACGCTGGTGGTTTTAAGGGCTTGTACGCGTGCCAGTGTAGGTGCATAACACAGCCAATGTCCAAGCATTACTAATTACTGTATGTTGCCTATTTTTTAACACACAGCCATCTCACGAGTACTCACTTCCACAATAATACACTTCTGACCTGCGGCGTTACACGCCATGGCACGGTCGAAAACCGTATAGATACCCCAGCAAGCGCCCCTGCGCTGATTAACCCACCTACCTATATAGACTCAAACAATAGCCTAATTAGGTACTGCCACCTACTGGCACAAATGAGTACAACACTCATGAAACAGAATTTGGCTCCTACAAATGCTTTAACAGAAGCAGTTCTACTGAGTCAATCTTATGACAGCAAACTAACTAACTTTTAAGTTCTGTTTCACATGAACGAGCTAGTTAGTTAGTTAGTTAGTTAGTTAGTTAGTTAGTTAGTTAGTTAGTTAGTTAGTTAGTTAGTTAGTTAGTTAGTTAGTTAGTTAGTTAGTTAGTCAGTCAAATTAGTATTAAGGATTTATCTGTCCTCACTCAAAAAAGATCAATGAGTGATGATGAGAGTGATGATGCTTCTCTAGAGAAATGATCAGCTCATTACATCATATCAGTTTTGAATCAGAACCTTTTGACTTGAAAACTATATCTACCTTCTCAGCCAATCAGGAAGGTTTTAGTATGTGTATTTGAATTTGATCAAATGTTTGGGGGCTTTAGAATGAAATGGTTTGATTGGTGGGCTGTACTGGACTACTATAAGTAATGTGCTGTTGGTGTTTGTGTTAGGTCTTTCCCAAGAAGCTGGTGTCTTTCTCCACTTGGATCGACCACACCCGCTGGGCTCGTAATACCTGGGCCATGGCAGCCATTTTCATCCTCACCATGGCGGACATCATGGATATGGTGAGTTTGTATTTTTGTCTCACTCAGAGAACTACCTGTGTGCTGAAAAAGAAACCAAGACATAAAATAATGTAAGTTGTGGATGTTGCTGCTGAAGGACAGCTGGGTGTTGATGCAGTTTGATAATAAATCTTCCCTCATGACTTTGTGTTGCTCCATTGTCTAGCTGAGTTGTCTGCCTCGAGTCCCAGACTCAGGCAGCCCCACAGCTGCTCCCTCCTCCTCCAGACCAGGGTCTGGCCCTGGTTGCTGGGACAACCCCAAATATTACAGCTACATTGCTGTGCTGGCACTGATGGCAACCACCATGCTGGTTCAGGTCAGTCACATGGTCAAGCTGACACTGATGCTGCTCATCACCGTGGCCACAGGCATTGTTAATATCTACAGCTGGAGGGATATATTTGACAGCTACGACATGGCCCGCTTCCAGGATTACAGGTGAGGTCATTCCACATCCTGTAGTACCTTCACGCCCAAACCCTGTGTAGGAATAAATAAAAGCCTACAGTCATGCTCAAGTATTTGGCTCTTTCATGTTGTCATGTGTTCAGTACTTTAACTGCAGCATTCAAACACTAGTATCAGTATTGTTCTTTGCAGGTCATACTTGGTGCCCTCCAAGTTCACAATGACAATTATGATCTTCATTATGATGGTCAGCTTCTATTATTTCTCCCGACATGTAAGTTCATGTATTGTGTATGTAATGTATTTTATATTTTCACTTTGGTATTTACAAAAGTTAATGCTCTTCTGATAGACTTATAAGTCCGTGTATTGGTCAAATGCTAACATTCCACCTTTTTGTTGTGCGTAGGTGGAGAAGCTGGCCCGCACCCTGTTCCTGTGGAAGATTGAGGTCCATGAACAGAAGGAGAAAGTTTATGAGATGAGGCGCTGGAATGAAGCACTGGTGACCAACATGCTCCCCGAACATGTTGCCCGACACTTCCTGGGTTCCAAGAAAAGGGACGAGGTAAGACCCTCACATCCACAGACAGACCAGACCTGTGTGTGACTTCACTTTTCTGTTACACTGCTACAGTAGTCAGGATGTTCTTTCCTGTGAGTTCTTAGGAAAGCCAGCTTGTTTGTTTGTCACAGTTGTATCCTTTAAAATCATGTTAATATTTCCGATGTCTCTCCATTTTGTTGATCTGTTCCAGGAACTTTACAGCCAGTCCTACGATGAGATTGGAGTCATGTTTGCCTCAATCCCCAACTTCTCTGACTTCTACACAGAGGAGAGCATCAATAACGGAGGGATCGAATGCTTACGCTTCCTCAATGAGATCATCTCAGACTTTGACAGTGTAAATTGCCTTCCTCACTCTTGTTCCTCTCTGTGTTTGAGTATGGGTCAACATGAGCCAGAACATCTGCTGAGTATTTGTAAAGCTAACCTTTGGCCTGTGTCCCTGGCAGCTGCTAGATGAACCTCAGTTCCGCTGTATCACAAAGATCAAGACCATCGGCAGCACCTACATGGCAGCATCAGGTGTCACCCCAGACGTCAGCAATGGCTACACCTACATGAAGGTTAGCAGGTCATGTGACTTCACTGTGTGTCTCTTAACTTGTTGAAGTAACATGAAAATGATATAAACCCATAATCAAATAAGTTGCTGAATTTACATAATACTACTAATAATAATATTAATAATCATAGACATCGGCATGTGGTTGGTGGCTGTTTTTGCTGATGGTGCTGTGCTGTATGTCTGTCTGTCTGTCTGTCTGACAGAAGGAGGAGCAGTCTGACAGAGAGCGCTGGCAGCACCTGGCAGACCTGGCAGACTTTGCTCTGGCCATGAAGGTCACACTCATGAACATCAACTACCAGTCATTCAACAACTTCATGCTCCGCATCGGTACGTCTTCTTCACACACTTCTCTGTGTGTGATTACCTTCCTGCTGTCAGTGTGATTAGACACAGGAAGTGATCCATTTTGTCATATGTAAATTCACATGCATCAAATAAACCCAAAGGATCTTTAATTTTTCCTTTCCTTTTTGAAACTTGGGTAGCTGACTCCAAGTGGACTTTTAGAATCCATCACAGTGACTGCCTGAGTTGCATTATCAGCAAAGGGCAATGTGGTGCATACCCTTGAAACAATGTGCATCTAAACAGTCTTAGCATGTTTCAGGGTTCCACTCATTGATATTCATATTATCTGATGTTGCTGTGATATGAAGTACACAGTAAAAACTATAAAACATCAAAATCAATGTTTGTTAGGCTGGAGTTGCTCATTCTCCTGGACTTTGTGATTAAACTATGGCTACTGATGTAAATGATAAATGGACTGTACTTATATATCTCTTTTCTAGTCTTCCGACCACTCAAAGCTCTTTTACACTACATATCTCATTTACCCCATTCACACACATTCATACACTGATTGCATTAGTTGCCATGCAAGGTGCCAACTGCTCATCAGTTTGAGGAGCTAACCATTCATACACATTCACACACTGATGGCACAGACTTCAGAAACAGGTTGAGGAGTTGAGAATCGAATCGCTGATCATCTGATTAGTGGATGACCCCCTCTACCTCCAATTTACAGCCATCCATGTGATGTAACTGCCTCCCTACATCACAGCTGTAAAACTGCTAAATGTGTGCCATTAACTGATATGAGGACTAAGGTTTGGGATCAGGTGGGATAAATGATGAGCCAGGTTCTCATAAGTACAATCTAAACAGTCTTGATTTTACATGTCACATGTGTCAACACTCTCCTGCAGGTCTAAATAAGGGTGGAGTGTTAGCAGGAGTGATCGGTGCCCGAAAACCCCACTACGACATCTGGGGCAACACTGTGAACGTGGCCAGTCGCATGGAGTCCACCGGAGTGATGGGAAACATCCAGGTACAACGTTGGGCTTTACTGCAGCTCAAAATTCATTCTGTTGAGAGAGGGTTCAAAGCTTTGCAACAAATTGATTTATTTTAGGTTTGTTTTAAGTTAGTTTCAGGCAGAATGTGTTCTTGAAGGGACATTCTCTTTGTATAATGACTTACAAGTGTTCACCTCACTATCTTGCTCTTGTGATACATTTAATTTAAATTTTTTTTGTCTAAAATCCTGAAACATGATCAAGAGGAAATTCAAGATATATTCGTATGTGTCTGTAACTACAGTGGGCAGAATATCCAACTTTGTTTCTACTCATTGAAGAAACTAGTAAGTGTTCAAATACTTTCTCACAGCGCTGTGTTTTGTCACAATGAATTGTTCCGGCCCATTCCAAAACCATGTAAAACTCGATGTAGTTTATCCAGACAGGAGTTGACAGGACTTAAAAGACACATCGTTGTCTTGCTGCAAAACCAAACTGAGTCAGACTTCAGATCATGGGCCAGACTTCCTCCCTCAGAAGGTCTTGTAGAGAGCAGAATTTTTGATTCTGGTGTTCAGTCCCACCAGCATATTTATACACTACTGCTATGATGTTGCTATGGTGTTGGTTTACATCACTATGTAACAGGACTCCATCCATCCATTATCTGTAACCACTTCTCCTCATTAGGGTCACATGGGCTGGAGCCTGTCCCATCTGACTTTGGGTGAGATGCGGGGTACACCCTGGACAGATCACCAGCTTATCACAGGACACATAAAGACAAACAACCATTCACACTCACATTCACACCTACAGACAATTTAGAGCCACCACCAATTAACCTGTTAGATTCATGTCTTTGGACTGGGAGGAAGCCGGAGTACTTGGTGTGAACCCACGCGGACATGGAGAGAACTGGCATACTCCACACAGAAAGGCCCCAGATGAGGTTCAAACCAGGAACCTTCATGCTGTGAGGTGACACTGCCCATGCCTTCCATGATCACTGGATGTTTTAGGGGATTTTTCCCTTTCTGTTTTTCTTGGTCAGCAGTGGTGTTCACCTTGCCATGCCATGGATGCCATCTTTGCCCAGTCTCTCTGGTGGAATCATGAACACGACATTCACTGAGGCAAACAAGGCCTGCAGTTCCTTAGACGTTCGTCTGTGAGTTCCCGGATGAGTTGTTGGTGATTTCGATTCACCACTGTTCCCAGTTTTTAAAAATCACCCATAGTAAGGCAATACAAAAAGTTTTAGAACAGACATTTCTCGTTGGGCAAAGCTACAGCAGGTGTCCACAAAGGATGATACTGACATACTGACTCTACAGCATATTTTAACTCTATGGCTTTCTAATTTAAACATTGAATAATAATGTAGCATAGATTTACTGCAGGTCTCCTCAGAGCTGAATCAGTCGGTTTCGGGGGGGGGGGGGTGTATATTGTGTAAGTGTGTTTGTGCGTGTGTTGCCCCCAGGTGGTGGAGGACTGCTACAACATCCTGAAGGAGTACGGCTTCCGCTTTGTGAGGAGGGGGCCCATCTTTGTGAAGGGGAAAGGGGAACTGCTCACATATTTTCTGAAGGGAAGAGACAAACAAGGCTCATTTATCAACGGCTCCTCTGTCACTCTGCCACACCAGGTGGTGGACAGCTAAGGAAAACACACACACACACACACACACACACACACACACACACTGCATAGCAATCACATCAAGTGTGTGATGGATGATCAGACTATATAAAGGCAAAATCGAGGTAAAGTGTCATCATGTCACCACAGGGAGTGATGGCCACACTTTGTGCAGATAGATCACTTGTATAACGTAAACGATAAACGATATCCTGCTAACTGACAAAAACAGATGAACTGGATCAAAACATAACCCACTTGTTGGGTGTTAGTGACTTGAATGTGATTAAATAGTCTATCAATATCCCCCCTTAAAAAACAAACAAATCCACATAGTCTCAGCATGTTATCATGCAGATAGTTTTGGTTTTATTTGTCAAGGTGCCCCATGATATTCTGCCCCAACCACCATGTAAATGTAGTGACTGAAGTGTGGAGTAAGCTGTAGAATTTCTTCACTGTGACAAAACAAAAGTGGTCTGAGCCGGCTCCTCCAACAGTCTCAGCCACTATGACAGTCTCTCAATGCTGTCAGACCTTCAGTCTCTGCTGCAGCTCACTCAAAATATAATATCAAAAATCTGTTTTAGCAGCTTCCTGGTGGTGTATTTTGTGGCCCTATAAACAATGCCATAAAAACATTTTGCACAAAACAGGATCAATTTAAAAGTGTCCCAAATCTCTATTTGACAGCAGATAGTATGAAGACAGGAAATGAGGAGAGAGAGAGGTGTATGATACACAACAAAGATCTCCAGAACCACTGAGCTATCAGAACAGTCCATGTTGCATTTAGTGTCATGTGCAAAACAGATTTTACTATACAACAATTGGAGACTCTCGGATAAAAAAAGAAAATATTGTCCACACACACACACAAAATTCTGGACCTCATTTACACAATACTTCCATGTACATGAGTCTGATCGACTCTGCTGAGAAAGAGGATTTAGATTTAGAAATGGACAAATGAGAAGTGACACAGACTGATGTCCTACCTGCTGCTGTGTGCATTACTCATAGTGTATTTTTCCACAGTCAAAGTATTCCTTCTTCTCGATTCTGACCCGGGAGGCGCTGTGTTCTCCTCTCTGCTCCTCGAGTTTGGGCAGCACACTACACCGCTGGCTTATGGACCTTTCTGTGCCTCAGAGCTATCTGAACATGAAAGATAACAGACATGTGTGCCATGTGCTTCAGGAGAGAGACAGGTGACAATGTCCACAAGCACACATGGCAGAAACATTTTTCACAGTGATTGTGGATTGATGGAAGTGCCTATCACAGCTGCGATCACAATGTTTTGATTTAGTTGAAGGATATCATGGCCCTCTATAGACAGGGAAGATTTCACACTGCTATGAAAGGATCATTCCAGTTTATTATAACTTGGGTTTTATTTTTGTAGCTGAAACTAACAGGTTAGTCTGAGGTTAGTCTCCGCACGAGGGAGCTTAAATAATCAGATTTAGTTTGATGTTTGTTTCTGTCTAACCTGTATGAATGTCTGACTACTCATGTTTAAGTGATGTCACTGTGAAACCTTGGTGGTTACAAGGTTGGGAAAATAAACTGGAATCTCCCTTTAACTGCATGGTGGTGTGGAAAAAGAAGAATTTAAAATAGAGAAAATGATATATGATAATGTTGAACTTATTGCAGCTTTTCTATGTTGTTTGCATTAGATTTGGATAAACCCCAGTTTCACCTGCTAATAACGTGATCTGTATCTGGACAAGGTAGACAAGCCAGCCAACTTTGTGTAGCAAGTTTACAGTTTGTTTTTGATGGTGCTGTAATCCATTTTTAAACTTGGAAGACATGTTGGATACTACCTGTAGGTTTTTACTATACAGACGTTACTTAAACCTGGCTAAGATGTGATCACAATGTGAGCCCAACCACCTCCAGATGTAGATCATTTGTGCATTTACACGGTGTGCTCTCACTGATCCAGATAAGGTATCCAGAACAGAACTTATGTTAATACAAGGTAGAAATGGGGTGTCACTTTCTGGTGAATTCTGGCCTGAAGTCTATTCTCCACTTGCTTGGTCATGGTAATTGGCTGCATTATTCAATATGGACACAGATGTGTATACACAGGGTTCTGCATATACTAACTTGTTAGCATCTGTGGTCAAAAAACATATGGGTGCAGGCAGAAATCCCATGTGGCTATGTGGACACACACAGTCTGTTGTACTATTTAAGAGGACGTGTCCTCCCACAGCTTCGGCCGGTCTGACCTCCACCTGACTCATCCTTGTCCCTTTAGCCATGGTGGAAGTAAAGTTTAGAGGCTTGACACCAAAATTAATAAGTACACTGTCAAACATGGTATGGTGGAATAGTGAACAGGGTCAAACTAGCTAGCCTGCTAACAAGCAGGGATTGAAGCCCATCACTGGGCGGTTGGGGGGGTTCAAGAGCCACTGCTCTTTCCTCTGCTGATTGTAAAGCCCATTAGTGTCTCTGTAGGATGGGATAAAAGTGCAATAGTATGGGCTGAAATATGTGCCACCAGAAACTGAAATTGAATCTTTTACATTTGAATTTAAATTGCTTTACTTGAATAATTGCATTAAAAAACAGAATTTGAATCACATAATTTTAATTTGTATTGTTCAATTTAAATCATTGCATTGAAAAACTGAATCTGAATTGTAATTTGAAATTGAATTTATTCGTTTGGAACTGAACATTCAGTTCTCATAATTCAAATTCAGTTCCTCAAAATTCAATTTCAATTATCTGTGACAAACATCCGGGTAGTTGAGGCAGAGCAATCAAGCACAGATACACAGGACGCCTCTTCAGCCAATCAGCACCTACGTTTCTGAGCACATAACATAGTGGTCATTTGTTACCACCCGCCGTGAAGCATGGAAGAACTGCTTCATGGCGTTATATTTGAGTCTAGTGTTGCCACCCGCCCCGTTTTTTCCCGATTAGGCAGATTCACCCAATCCGTCCCAGTAATTCAAATTGAACAATACAAATTCAAATTATGTGGTTTAAATTCAGTCGTTTAATGCAATTATTTATAAGCAATTTAAATTCAAATATGATTCAAATTCAGTTTCTGGTGGCACATATTTCAGCCCATACAATAGTTTCTTCTACAAACCTGACACTCTCCTCTCTTAAGGAAAGGTTCAATTACTCCTTCCCCTTCAATTAATATTTTTTATATTATAAAGTATGTGTTTTGTTCTATTTAAAGAAAGGGATAGGGCTGTATCATCAATGTACATAGAGTTCAGACTGTGTTTATTGGTCAGATTTATTTATTGGAGATGACAGGGACATTGTTTTTCTTACACAGATGTGAAGTGCCAATGATAAAGGAATGGTTTTCGATGTAAAGGCCAAAACATGGACCATGGCTGTTTCCTGATTTGTATTGTAAAAGAATCTCAGGCTTGGGAACAAAATAGCACTTTGAATATTGTGTCAAGATTCCAGGTTTTGGTCAGAACAGATTTTTTTGAGCGAAGTACCAACACAAGAACACTAAAATGCCATCTGGAGAGCCCATGCTAGCACTGCCAGCTGATGGCATCAAGAGGCAATGAAACGATTCAGTCGTGTGGTTCTAGTTGTTGTTACCATTCCGCTTTTTTGAATTTGACTTTGATTCGTCCTCTCAGTTTTGTGGTTTGAATTAGACATACTGTAGGTCTACTTAGCCTGTTCTGAGCATCCCTATCTTGGTTTTTAAGTTGAAGATTTATTTTTCAGTCAGTGTGCCCTCTTTCATTTCAGTTGTTTGTCATCATTATGTAACTTGATTAAAAAAACATCTAACAAAGAAGCGTGTCAGTTTCATGATTACTGCACAACTGCGGCACACTGCTTCCAGAAGAACTTGTTAGCTCTCAACTGTCAGCAACTCATCAGTCTATACACAGACATAATATATAACCCTACAAGAATATGAAGCAATACTACAAGAATTCATTATAAAGAGATATCAGATAGAAATCTGCAATGCAATAAACAAAAACAAACACAAGATAAGTAATGAATGCAAGAAATGTAGTCATATCAAACAAAACATTGTTTTGGTATGAATACGTTTTCATTGAATTCATAACAATTTATCAGAAGGGTCCAGAATGCTCTTCACAGCTTTCGACCTTTCTAGTTTTAAGTCTGTGTATGAATGAATACCTGCAGCTCTAACACTGTCAGGTCCAGGTCCAGTGAAACAGTTGAACAGGACCATAAAGGATTGGATCTTTGAAATAACAGCAAGAGGTTGCACCTTCATATTAAAGTTTGTTTACATCAATAATGTATCCTCCATGCATACCAAAGTTTGTCATGGAGACTTCTATTTAGTTTATATATGCTTCCTTTAGGGAACATTATTAGGAATCTTTCTATCAATTTTCATTGTTATGCTGACGACACCCAATTATATTTATCGATCAAGCCTGATGAAACGTCGGGTTACTTAACGTAATCCCTGGTTCTTTGATAACAGAGTGAGGTGTTTCACTATGGGAATCGCTTCTGGCGAGACCATTACGGAAGCTCCAATGACACAACGTCTGTGTCTGACAGACAGGTCGTCGTGTAGTGAAGGCCCCACCCCCCCCATATACCACGGTCGACTGCCCTGTCCGGCCATTCTTATCGGTTTCTTCCCTCATACATGCAAGGAGGGAATTGTTGGTGAAACACCTCACTCTGTTATCAAAGAACCAGGGATTACGTTAAGTAACCCGTGTTTCACTATGGGAGATATAGACCACTCCCGGAATGCATAATCTCCCGAAGTCATCTGGCTCCTGACTGGGATGACATCGACCAGTTTCTGAAGCAAGACCAGCCCGGCGGTTGACAGCGCATGTAAATCACTCACTCGCTTCGCAGTAGTCAAAGCGAGGAGGAGAGTAGTCTTAAGTGACAAAAACTTCAGAGCCACCACCTCCAAAGGTTCAAATGGGTGTTGTGAAAGAGCGTCTAACACAATCACCAAGTCCCATAATGGCACCATAGGCCTGGAAACTGGCAGTTTCCGGCGCACTCCGTGCATAAAGCGGCATACCAACGGATGCTGGCCCACCGGCTTATCCCCCAAGTCTATGTGGCATGCTAAAATAGCGGCCGGATACACCTTGATAGTGGAAATAGCTTTACCCTTTTCCAGCAGGTCTTGGAGAAAACAGAGAAGTCTTTTACTGAGCACTGAAATGAGACAATACGCCTGGCCTCACACCACTCCTCAAACACTCGCCACTTACAACTGTATAATGAGCGTGTGGATGAAGCCCTCGCACACTGAATAGTGTCGATCACGTTCTGAAGCAATCCAGCAGTGCCCAAATTTAACCTCTCACGGGCCAGGCCCAGAGAGCCACCTGCTCTGGATGGGGGTTGGTAAATCTCCCCCCCTGCCTGAGAGAAGAGGTCCCTGCGCAGCGGCAGGGGCCAAGGTTGGCCTGATAGTAACTGAACTATCTCCGCTATCCAATGTTTGGACGGCCACCGTGGGGCTATCAAAATCAGCGACAGGCCCTGAGCTCTCACTCTGGTCAGTGTGGGGGAGGCGAGGCAAACAGATCTACGGCAGCTCGGCCGTATCTCCACAGCTGGCTCACCACCTCGAGATGGAGTTTCCATTCCCCAAAAAGAGGGTTTCCTCTTGACATGAGATCTGTGCCCCTGTTCAGCACTCCCGCTGGCTGACACCCTGAGAGAAAATCGCCGGATTTCTCCACTGGTGGAGAGCTGCCGTGCACTCTGGCGAAACTGTCACCGAGCGAGAGAGGTGACGGCGGGGACACAGTCTTAACGAAGCCACCCATCGCTGCACATCCCTCATCAGCAGGAGGCCCAGCCTCACTACTGAAATGACAGATGCCATTAGCCCCAGCAGCCGTAGACACAGTCTGAACTGCACCGCTGTCCCCGGTTGAAACAGGGCCAGACACTGACTGAACGACTGAAGCCTCTCCTCCAATAGCGTGGCACGATATCTGAGGGAGTCTATACTGACACCCAGATAGGAGATGCATTGTGCGGGAAGCACCCGGCTTTTGGTCCAGTTTATTCTGAAACCTAGGCAGCTGAGGTGAGATGTCACAGTCTCCACATCTCTGAGTGCCTGCTCCCGTGAATGAGAGCATTCAGAAGTTATCAGTGAGTTATCAGTGAGAATTATCAGATAATCGTCTATGTACAAAAATATTCTGATACATCTGCTCCTTAACGGAGACAGTGCTGCTTCCACACATTTGCTGAAAACCTGTGGAGCCAGCGAGAGACCAAACGGAAGCACTCGGTATTTGTAGGCTATGCCCCAGTGCGCAAACATGAGGAATTTCCTGTGTGCAGGAAAAATCTCTATGTGAAAATATGCATCTGCCAGATCGATTGTGGCAAACCAGTCGCCGGGACGGATAGACTGACACAACACTTTTATTGTTAACATTCTGAACGTGTATTTTCTCAGATGACTGTTTAACACACGCAGATCCAGAATGGGACGCAGTGATCCACCTTTCTTTGGAATGAGGAAGTAACGGGAGTAAAACCCCTGCTGACTCTCCTCGATCGGGACCACTTTGATCGCTCTTTTGATTAAAAGAGAATCGATTTCGTCCTGTAACACCCGTGCAGCTTCCCCCTCTGCTACTGACATCAAAACACTGTTGAATCTCGGTGGTTTTGTAGCAAACTGAAGCCTGTATCCCCGGGAAACAGACAACATGACCTGTATTTACTGCGCATGCGCGCCATTTCTCCACCTGAACCGCCAGAAGCCCTCTCTCCAGATGGGCGATGGCGCCCACCGGTGGCCGGGAGGAGGTATGAACCTCCCTCTCTGGGCTACACGGCGTTTGATTCAGTATTTTTTGTATGGGACACCCGCCCTCAGCTTTTGGCCTGGCTGTGGGGCTGTCACCTTTATTTTTCTGAACATTGGAATATGAAAATGAGTGTTTGGTGACACCCAGGGGGACAGCTCTTGGCTGTAGTGAACAACAGGTGCCTGGTGACACTTGTTCGAACATGACAGTCTCTCTCCCCCGCCTTTCTGAACTAGCGGGGAGAGATCGTGGCTGCTGGCTCCAGAAACCCAAACCGGAGCTGCTGCTCTGAACCCCTCTCTTCTCCTCTTTCCTGGAGGAGGAACAGGAGATGAGGGGCATGGTGCGTCAGGCAGACCGCTTCTTCCCCTCCCTCTGGGGTCGGGGAGAGTGGCGTTTCGGCGCCGCCGCTGCGAAAGAGTGCTTGCCCCAGGGCTTGTTATTGCCCGCTCTCGGCTGCTGGTCGCCGCGACCGGCACCCGGTCTGTGACCTGGTCTCGCGTCCCCCTGTCTACCTCTCGCTTCTGCGGCTGCAGCAGCGAATCCGGTGCGAGGTGGGGGCCGCGGGATCTGCTTTCGAGGCAAACACAGCTCGAATGCCTCACCCTCCTGCTTTCTCTGTGTGCTGGTTTCACGCATTTTCTCCAGAGCTGGGCTGAAGAGACCATTGGTGGGGTCGTATGCGGCGTCCATGATCTCCACTTTTTGAGTGTCACCCAGACCTGACAGGGAGAGCCACAGAGCTCTTTCTCCCACGACTGCCAGGCCCATGACGCGCCCACAGCCCTGCACAGCTCCGCGGGAGGAGCACAGGATGATGTCGTTCACCACACAGATTTCGTCCCACAGCGTCGGGTTCGGGACCCCCGAATCCAACTGTCGACCCATCTCCTCCAAAATCTCCACTTGATAAGCCGACAACAGCGTCACGGCGTTTAGCGAGCAGACCGACTGCGCAGCATATTTGTACATACGCTGATACACACCTGCTGCTGTACGCTCCATTTTACCGGGCAGGGAGATGCACAAAGACACTGAGATGGATCAGTGGCTGGGAGCAGCTGCTTGGCCTGAGGGCGGGTCGGAGGGAGCCTCTTACCGTCGTAGAGGTCCCTCGTCGCCCCCTCCATATCCTGAGCCGCCGGCCAGGGAATATTCAGTTTAGCCGCGGCTCGTTTGCAAACCTCGTACAGGTTGTTATCCACTGGAGCGGCTGCTTCGGTTGAGCTAGGAGGTCTGGATTGCGTGGGGAAGGTAGAGTCCTCCTCTCCTTCCTCCATGTCATCCAATTCGAGGATGTCAGAACCGGTCTCATCGTCTGCATCATCGTCTCCCTTCCATCTATAGACATTATCAAACAGCGGGGGTATGGGCTCAACCTCCTCCATCAAGTCCGCCCAGTCCCTCAGGACCCGCGGCTGATGGGCAGTGTGGATCTCCTGAGCGGTATCTGAAGTGGCGAGGGACGGGTCCCTGCCGTCAGTACCTGTCACAGCCACTTTCAGTCTCCTCTCCAGGACCTTCATCGGCATGGTGCAGCAATGTGCGCAAACCTTGGTGTGAGCCTAACTATAACCTGTCGTGGGGAGAATAGTTTGCCGTTAAGCGTTAACTATGCTCCAAATGACGGTGGCACACAAGCTAATGTGAGCACCTAGCCCAAGCTCGAGTGAACATAGAAGCTAGAAGGGCACCCGGTGGTTGAGTACCTGGTGACCCGTCAGGAAGCTCGCCACAACGCGGTCGCAATCCCACTGAATTAACCGTCAGCACCGTCCGGAGTCTGTTGGTGCCGCGCTAGGCAACGTTTCCCTTAACGGGACGTTTGATAGCATTTAAGCTAGCAACCAACCTGACAACCAGATGCACTGAGGGAGCTCTCGTAATTCCGCTGAGGAAGAAACCGATAAGAATGGCCGGACGGGGCGGTCGACCGTGGTATATTGAGGGGGCGGGGCCTTCCCTACACGTCGACCTCTCTGTCAGAGACAGACGTTGTGTCATTGGAGCTTCCGTAATGGTCTGGCCAGAAGCGATTCCCATAGTGAAACACCGAACAAAGTTAGAAAAAGAACCAATTAGTTAACTAAACTCCAAGCATGCCTTAAGGATATAAAAAGTTGGATGACCTACATTTTTTTGATGTTAAATTCAGACAAACTGAAGTTCTTCTAATTGGACCCAAACACTGTAAAGAATCTTGGAGTTGTTTTTGATCAGGATTTGTCCTTTAACGTCCACATAAACCAAATTTCGAGGACTGCATTCTTCCACTTACGTAACATTGCCAAAATCAGATGCATCATGTCTCAAGCGTTCGTCTTCTTCCGCTTTATCCATGATCGGGTCGCGGGGGCAGCAGCTTCAGCAGGGAAACCCAGACTTCCCTCTCCCCAGCCACTTCTGCCAACTCTCCCAGGGGGACCCCAAGGCGTTCCCAGGCCAGCCGAGAGACGTAGTCCCTCCAGCGTGTCCTGGGTCTTCCCCGGGGCCGCCTCCCGGAGAGACGTGCCCGGAACATCTCACCAGGGAGACGTCCAGGAGGCATCCTCACGAGATGCCCGAGCCACCTCAACTGGCTCCTCTCGATGCGGAGGAGCAGCGGTTCTACTCTGAGCTCCTTGCGGATGGCCGAGCTTCTCACCCTATCTCTAAGGGAGACCCCAGCCACCCTGCGAAGGAAGCTCATTTCGGCCGCTTGTATTCGCGATCTTATTCTTTCGGTCACTACCCAAAGCTCGTGACCATAGGTGAGGGTAGGAACGTAGATCGACTGGTAAATCGAGAGCTTCGCCTTTCGGCTCAGCTCCTTCTTTACCACGACGGACCGGTGCAGAGTCCGCATCACTGCAGAAGCCGCACCGATCCGCCGGTCGATCTCCCGTTCCATCCTTCCCTCACTCGTGAACAAGACCCCGAGATACTTGAACTCCTCCACTTGAGGCAGGATCTCATCCCCGACCCGGAGACTGCACTCCACGCTTTTCAGGCTGAGCACCATGGCCTCGGATTTGGAGGTGCTGATTCTCATCCCAGCCGCTTCGCACTCGGCTGCAAACCGCTCCAGAGAGAGCTGAAGGTCACGATCCGATGAAGCCAACAGGACTAGATCGTCCGCAAAAAGCAGCGACCCAATCCTGAGGCCACCGAATCGCAGCCCCTCGACGCCCTGACTGCGCCTAGAAATCCTGTCCATAAAAGTTATGAACAGAACCGGTGACAAAGGGCAGCCCTGGCGGAGTCCAACTCTCACAGGAAACAGGTCCAACTTACTGCCGGCAATGCGGACCAAGCTCTGGCACCGACAGTACAGGGACCGGATAGCCCGTATCAAAGGGTCCGGAACCCCATACTCCCGGAGCACCCCCCACATGTCTCAAGCGGATGCAGAAAAACTAGTCCTTTTGTTACTTTTAGGCTGGACTATTGTAACTCTTTGTTATCAGGCTGCTCCAATAAGTCTCTTAGGACTTTATAGTTAATTCAGAATGCTGCTGCACGTGTTCTGACAGGAACCAAGATCAGAGATCACATCTCTCCCATTTTGGCTTCCTTGCATTGGCTACCTGTAAAATCTAGAATAGAATTTTAAATTCTTCTCCTTACTTACAAAGCTTATCATGGTCAAGCACCATCATATCTAAAAGAGCTCATAATACCTTACTACCCCTCTAGAACACTGCGCTCTCAGGACGCTGGGTTCCTTGTGGTTCCTATAGTCTCCAAAAGTAGATTAGGAGCCAGAGCTTTCAGCTATCAGGCTCCTCTTCTGTGGAACAAACTACCATTCTGGGTTCTGGAGGCAGACACGGTCAACACTTTTAAGAGTAGACTCAAGACTTTCCTTTTTGATAAAGCTTATAGTTAGTGCTGGCTCAGGTCATCCCTATGCTGCCATAGGATTAGACTGCTGGGGGACTCTCACTCTCTGCCCTCCTCTCTCTCTCTGTCTGTCTCTCTCTGTCTCTTTCAGGGTCAGGTGCAGTATTGGTTGAATATGCAGTCACATCTACCTTTACTGAATACTCCCTCTTTTCTGTATCTGTGTTTATCTATCTCTATCACAGGTTCCACTGCTGCTGTAATCATTTTATCATTTATTGTGATTCATTGTCATTTTGTCAGTCATTGTAATCATCATTGTAAACCATCTGCTGTGGTCCTGCACGACGTCCACTACGCATATTATTACTGTCATTATTACTACCAATATATGCTACTGTGGTCATTTTATCATTCATTGTAATTGTACAATATGTTTGTGTTGATTTGTTCTGTACACGTGACATCCATTGCACGTCTGTCCGTCGTGGGAGAGGGATCCCTCCTCTGTGGCTCTTCCTGAGGTTTCTTCCACCTTTTTTCCCTGTTAAAGATTTTTTGTGGGCAAGTTTTTCCTCACTCGAACCGAGGGTCTAAGGACAGAGGGTGTCACTCCCTGTGCAGATTGTAAAGACTTTGGGCTATACAAATAAAATTTGATTTGATTTTAATTTATCTTTTCCGTCTAAATATGTGGCCAAAACAAGGGAAATGATTGTGGACAGGAAGACTAGGGCCTACTTGGGCGTGCACCTGGATAACAGACTGGACTAGAGATGCAACACTAAGGCTGTCTACAGGAAGGGACAGAGCAGACTCTACTTCCTGAGGAAGCTTAGATCTTTTAATGTGTGCACCAAGATGTTGCAGATGTTTTACCAGTCTGTTGTTGCGAGTGCAGTCTTCTTTGCAGCCATCTGTATCTATCTATCTATCTGCGATTCGATCCTCCAGTCTGCATGTGTAAGTGTTATCATCTATCTAAATATTACTGCAGTAATTAAAAACAGGACTGGGCCTGGTGGAACTAAATGTTTTAGTAAACAGGCAGTAAAAACAGAAGAAATGAATGAACGGCAGTCAGTGAGCATGATTCTAACAGGTGAACTTTAAGTTTGACTTTAAAACTCAAGGCAAACCTGAACACAGAGGAGGCAGCGCCCCCTATCGGTGACGCAGCTCGCGCAAAAAGACGTGAAGGAATTTCCGCCGACGTCACTGCGTATGCCCATAACAGGGCTGCAGCTGTCTGAGAGCAACAATAACAAGCTCTACCCAACAACTTGAACGCGGCATTAACGGTACCTGACAGCGCCAAAGAGCACCGAATTTCACAAAATGCGGCTGTCGAAAGAACTCTGAGCTCCATTTGTTCGTCGTCCGAGTCGAAAATCGGGTTATCGTCGCGGCCACCGCCGCGAAACAAACACGGAGAATCGGCCGCAGGGGGAACAGGGCACTTCGGGGCTGCATCTGGGTCAGTGGGCCTGTCGGCGGCTCTAGCGTTGGTTTTGTTATCCCCGCAGTGTCCCGTTGCGCCTGTCAGTAGTTTATATATACACCGTGCCACCTGCATAAACCGTGGTACCATGCAGGCTAACGGGACAGGACAAGACCGAGATTCAGAACTGTCCTGCCGAAACGGTGAGCAGAACTGCGAGTCGTCCTCCACCGGGGTGGCTCACTCCAACGGACTTGTGTCAGTCAGCAACAATGGAAACACTGTCAGCAACAACAACAACGGAGTGTCCTCCCAGACAGCATCCAACAACAGCAACAGCACGTCGGCTGCCAAGAAGAAGAAGCGGCTGTCTCAGTCTGAGGAGGATGTCATCCGCCTCATAGGACAACATCTACACGATCTAGGTCTCAAGTAAGCAAAGCACTTTATCTCCTGACAGGAGACAGCCGGCTGTCAGATGAAGGCTCTGACTCGGGACAGTCATGTTGTCCTCTGTGTGTTGTAGGCTCCCCCGCAGAATGACTCGCTCGGTCTGTGTAGTTATTCCAAAGAACAGAGTACGTTGTGAGGTCTCACAGGTGGATGTGGCCTGTGACAGGTCGAAAGCCCTGTTTGGGACTCTCCTGATTGACTTTAAAGTGCAGGAGTTGACAGTAAGCATGAAGACATGTTCTCCATCATGAGGAATTAAGAAACAATTCTCAAGTTTTGGCAAAAAGTCATTGGCATGGGATCTTTCCACGTTTCTGCTGTTCACTGACTTTAAATAGTTTTGTAATCAGCACACGGAGAGAGGAGCAGTATGTCCACCCTTCATCTCTTCCGTCCATGCTGTACTGTACAGTGCAGTGTAGTGGACTGTACCACCAATGAGAAAGATATCTCAGAGGAAATTTGAGGACTGTTTTTATTATTAGCGTCTGAGTCCTCTAATGACAGAAGACAGAGAATAGTTGATATTTATCTTGATGAATGAAACTGAAATGTTGTTAAGTAATCAGCTCACAAAAAACATTATTTTGCTCAGCTTCATCTCTTCCCACAGTCTTTATTGATGCACTGATCATGAGCGATGAGGCATTTCCACGTCACTCATTATGAAGTTCATTGATGTTTATTCTGCTGTGTACGTTTGCAGTCAGACGGTGGACCTCCTGATGCAGGAGTCTGGCTGCAGACTGGAGCACCCCTCTGCCACCAAGTTCCGCAATCACGTCATGGAAGGAGAGTGGGACAAGGTGGAACCAAGTTATCAGAAATCTGAATCCATACTTATTTTAGTAATCTGTGCACCGTACTATGAGCATGTAGAGGAAATCACTTGGATGTCATGTTTGTTAATCAGTGGTTATCAATATTGACTTATTTCCTCTCCTTGTTCAGGCTGAGAGCGATCTGAATGAGCTGAAGGCATTGATGCATTCTCCAAGTGCTATAGTGGTAAGTACGAGTCTAACAGTACTTAGGCTGAAGTCTCTAATGCATTGTCAGCCACAGCCACAAGAACAAACTCTGAATATGAGGAGAAAATAAAAGAAACTGACAGTTATTCACAATGGAGTTGAAACATTTGTGTCAAAGCCACTGAAAGAATCATGGAAAAACATAACCTTATACCTGCAGTAAGCACAAAAATATCATGAAACTCATGAAAATATGATGAAACATCCTGGTGCTGTAGTTTAAAGGTCTACATCCCACCATGATCTCAGTGATGACTGGTTCATTCTGATCGAGATGTGTGAGAAAAATCAAATGTATTAATAACAAGTAGGTTTTGACTTACTTGGTATAGTTGGTGTATATTAAACATTAAGTAAAAATATAAGGAAGATAAAAAAATCAAGTATTAAAAAATATAGACAATATAAATATATGATGTACAGTATTTTCAAGAAGAATGTACTGTACTATGGATCAAACTATGGTGTAACAGTTGTTGTTAGGTAATCCAGTACATTTTTAAACCTCAGCTTACTATCATTTTTTTTTTCGCTGCTTCTTTTCATACTTTTCTTTTCACACATCAAACGTTTGCCAGTCAAGGCAAACTTAAAGGTTTACTGCTCTCTCTAATGAGCTGCTCAGGTTTCAGAGATTTATTGACTGCTGGACTTTTCACAAATGACCACAGTCTGTGATTTCTGATATACTGTGATAATATTCTGTCTAGATGCCATAGAAATGTTGCAGAACACAGTCTTGTCTCTACTTGTCTTCCTGTATAGCGGATGAAGTTCCTATTGCTGCAGCAGAAGTATCTGGAGTATCTGGAAGATGGAAAGGTCTTGGAGGCCCTGCAGGTCCTCAGAGCTGAGCTCACTCCTCTCAAGTACAACACGGAGCGTATCCACATCCTGAGCGGGTCAGTTCACCAGCAGACATTTTCTCCACTGTTGATGGATTTCCCTACACTCAGAATGTTGCTTGTTGTTTTTGTGATGTAAATGTATCTATTTCCATGTTGCCATAACATGCGTTGGAGGTGTGGTACAAATGCTGCTGGCAGCTCTGTACTGGAGCGGTCGGTAACTTTTGTGAAAGAATTTCTTGATTAAAAAAAGTCTCTCAGAATTCCAGGATGGAAAATGCTGAACAGCCAGAGCAGTACAGAACACTAAAAGATACTCCACACAGATGGTGTTTCTGATGTGCCTCACTTCTTCATCTCATGGATCTCCCATCTGTCAGTCAACACATGACTACAGGACCCTCCACGTTTTTTTACACCAAGTTATTGTTTTTTTTCTCTGGCATATTTATTCACAGACAGCCTTTCAAATCACACACATCTCCTGCTGTCTGTATGTTTCTTTTTACTTCATGGTCTCATAGTGATTGAACACATGGACGTTTTAATAGTGCTTACACACTACTGATTGCTTTTGATAAGGCATTTTCAGTAAGACTGTTTTCTGACTGTAACCTGCTCCTCATACATTCCACTGAGACTGCTGTGTTGGTGCAGTGTGGGTGCTCAGGAAAAATAGCATTTGTGTGTAAAAAAAAAAAAAAGACTGATCTTGACATCATCAAGTGTTTGAGGGAACACAAGTATGCTGACTGGGCTTCAGTCAGCACAAATGTGTCATCCTCTGGGAACCATGAACATCCACAGCAGATGTAGGCATAGTAGCTGATAACATGTCATTGTGTGTTTTGAAGGTACCTGATGTGTAGTCATGCAGAAGACCTGCGAACCAAAGCGGAGTGGGAAGGCAAAGGCACAGAATCCCGAACAAAACTTCTGGACAAGCTCCAGAGTGAGTGCAATGTGACTCACATCCCATAATTTTTCTACTGTACACGGTCAACTCCCTCCTTCTGCACACTCCTTGTCCTACACTGTATTGGATTATTGTCATGTACAGGATGTGTTTAGAAAATTATGAACGCTGGTGACTGAAGAGTTTTCAGGAGACCTTGGTGTCTGAACAGAAGGCCATCCAAGTGAATCACCGTGTGCTGACACTCCACTTCTGTTGAGGTGTATTTAACCTTGCTGTTAAACTTTTCCTGGTTTCTCTAGGAGACTGAGTCTGTCTAGAACAGCTGTGCTGTCACTCTAAAAGAGTTTTTGTAGATCTGATTAGTTTAGAATAGGAGGCTAGGAATCTCTCTGTGTTACATCTCGACCTGTGCAAATAAGAACATTTATTTAACATTTAGTAGCATGTTCATATTGGGCATAATTATATTGATATAAATTATTATCTTGATAATATATATTATATAATGGAAAATACTGATAAATGTGTCTGTGGACATACGCAGAGAGGTAACTCTAGGTTGCAGAGGAGTAGACATACAAACCTCCCATGTGCAGATCTGCACATCAAGCAAGCTGATTTAGTAATTTAGTACTTAAAAGAGTAAAAGTACTGCAAAGAGGTTTCATAGAAACAGCCACAGTCACCTCTTAATTTCATACTCAGGTGTTTGTTTACTTATTCATTTGAATTTGTGCATGTGTGTATGCATGCAGCATACCTGCCTCCATCAGTGATGCTGCCTCCTCGCCGCCTGCAGACTCTGCTGAAGCAGGCGGTGGAGCTGCAGCGAGAGCGCTGCCTCTACCACAACACTAAGCTGGATGGTGGACTGGACTCTGTGTCCCTGCTGCTGGACCATGCATGCAGCCGGTAAGAACGCACACATGCTTCACTGCACCCAGGCAGTTTGATTCATTCATTTACTCATCAGAAACACTACTTCTTTATGCATTTACATTTAGTCATTTAGCAGACGCTTTTTTTCCCAAAGTGACTTACAGAGAAGGGAACAATCAAGGTACAGTGTGATAAGAATTGTCACACTTGTCTAAAACTTTCTTAAGTAAGTAAGTAGATTAAGTAGATTTATTATGTCCAGTTGTTGGTAGTGTAAGGAGAGAAGATAATCTCTGAAGAGCTGGAGGTCTGCAGGAGGTTTTTATAGGTAGGGAGGGACGTCCCTGCTCTGGTAAGAACTGGTAGTGCGTACCACCAACATACGCACAGTTTGGATTGCCTTGAGTGGACAGGTGGCGGAGCCAGGCGTCGTGCATTGGAGGAGCACAGCGGTCGTGAGGTAACACATGCCTGTATAAGGGCATTCAAGTAGGTAGCTGCAGTACCAGAGACAACTTTGTAGTCAGCATTAGAGATTTGAATTTAATGCAGGCTGCAACACGTAGCCAGTGGAGCTTGATGCGGGGTGGAAATAATATTTAGTCCACTGAATAGATGATGTCTTATCAAGGTTTTTTCATTGACAATGAGTGTAAGCTTTCCTAAACCATGAACACATTATGTTTTATGCATGATGATGTTTCTCTGATGTGTGTGTTCCTTATCTTTAGGAAGCAGTTCCCTTGCTACACTCAGCAGATTCTTACTGAACACTGCAATGAAGTCTGGTTCTGCAAGTTCTCCAACGATGGCACAAAACTGGCGACCGGCTCCAAAGACACCACAGTCATTGTATGGCACATTGACATGGTGATTATACATTTCCTTGACTTTCACTTCAGAGCAGGAAAGATGGGTCAGCATTTGAGAAGAAATAGCTGGTTTGTCGCCTAGTTTGTGGCTGTGGCTCAGGAGGTAGAGCGGGCAGTCCACCAATTAGATGATCAGCGGTTCGATCCCTAGGTTGGCACCTTGCATGGCAGCCAGTGCCATCAGTGTATGAATGTGTGTGAATGAGATATGTAGTGTAAAAAGGCTTTGATTGGTGAGAACGCAATTAAGGCACTATTATAAGTACAGTCCATCTACCATTTACCATTTGCCTGTTGACAGGAAACCCAGCAGCTGAAGTTGCTGAAGACTTTGGAGGGTCATGCATACGGTGTTTCATACCTGGCATGGAGCCCTGATGACACCTATCTCATAGCCTGTGGTCCGGATGACTGCTCTGAGATGTGGCTGTGGAATGTCCAGGTAGAACATCTGTCACTCAGAATGGACGCGAACGTGTCAGCTTGTAATCCTAAGTATAACCAAATGCTTAGATGTTTATTGACGTAGCAAAATAAAATGTAAAGATTATTTATCTGTGATTAACTATGTAGCTCTAGCTTAAAGATATTTTTTGCTCAAAAATAGAAAGAGCCAACCATCTTCTCCATAACAATCAGCTGTCACATCTTGTCTATCTGTTACACTCTTGTACATGTAGCACTGCTTGCTGAGTCCACTTGAGAATGTACACAGTGTATCCTCACTCTATTAATCTTTTCCAAACCCAGTTAGACGTAAGAGGAGAAGAGTATATCCAATAAGAGATGATGATAAACAGAAGTATGTTTCTCTCTGTTGTGTAGACAGGGGAGTTGCGTACAAAGATGAGTCAGTCTCATGAGGATAGCCTGACCAGCGTGGCATGGAATCCGGATGGCAAACGCTTCGTCACCGGTGGCCAGAGAGGCCAGTTTTACCAGTGTGTGAGTATCCTTCACAGCACACACTTCAGCTGTGCTGTCAACGACACGTTCTGAACTTCACATACACGCATTCACATCATATTCACTTACATCAACACATTTAATAGAGGGCCAGTGACAAACAATCTTTCCTGATTTTCCTGATGTCAATGCTGAAATGCTGCTTGTTTGTTGAGGAACAAAGAGGAATCCTGTAATAACAAATGCCATTCTGATTAGTGAGTGAGGGGCTTTAATGATGATAAAAAAACCTTTTGATTTACGAGTTAAAACATGTCTGAGTGAAAAGAAGGAGCTCTGTATAAAGAAACGTTCAGCAGATTCAAGTGGATGCTCACTTCATCAAAGGATCCAACTAAACAATCCAACACTCATCTCACCTGATATGTAATATTCAGTTCACAGATAGGAATCATCGTCTCACTGACAATCTTACATAATGTTCTGAACATAAGTCTGTTTATGTTCTGTTTGTCTGCTTTGTGTTTTTTCCCCATTTAGAAGAATGATTCTTTAAAAATGAAACAACTCAGTGTCCATTAAAACATAAGAGAAGGCTTTGGGCTACTACAACTCATTATATTTAAATTAACTATTTAAAAAAACAATGAATCATTTCAGTCGTTTCTTAAGCAAACGACTGACAATTCTCTGCTACAAGCCTAATATTTCATTTGATGTTCTTCTATCAATATACACCTTACATATTTATCAAACGTTTGAACATGTCATCTTTAGTTGTGAGGGAGTTACTCCTGTCTGAATTTTCATAGACCAAATGATTGAGAAAACTTTAAAGACATAATATGTAACATACCTGCATTAGAATGTGCCCAAAGAAATCATCTTTTTGTTCAGGTTAGGGGTGCGTTTCATTTGATCGCCTGTTGGTGGCATCATGCCTCTGGTTGCTAGAACTTCCAAGGAACATGATGTGTCAAATAGATTTTCATCAGAAAGACAAAACAACAGTTCCCACAAGCCCATGCTACTTCACAATGTCATCAAACTATGTCCTTTGTTCAGGGTCAATAAAATCTGGAGTTATCTGCTTTTCCCCTGCAGAGCCTCCTGTTGAATGCATTTTGTTTTCTCGTGACTCTCAGGACTTGGATGGAAACCTGCTGGACTCATGGGAAGGAGTTCGGGTGCAGTGCCTTTGGTGTCTTAGTGACGGCCGGACCGTCTTGGCATCAGACACCCATCAACGCATCCGTGGCTACAACTTTGAAGACCTGACAGACAGAAACATGTAAGTCACCACCCTGACTGTGAGGAGCACCCTCTTTTCATATCCTCATGCAGGAAAAGCTTCAGTACCACAAATACAATCTTTGTTTGAAAAGAATGTGTGAAATACGCGGCTGTTCTATTTTTGAAGGACGCCGCGAGCAGCTCGTGTCAATTTATTAATTAATATTAAAGAGCACAACCAGGCCAGATGTATCAACCCACTCTACTATGGCATTTGAGCCAAACTAAACAAGTGGAAGCTCAGTCACTCTCAGAAGTCGAAGGGGTTTTACCACCACAGACAAGTCCACACTTGAAGAGAGAAGAAAAGAGTAAAATGTGTTTTTCTCGGAATTCAAATGTCAGACGACAGTTGCTTTCTCCAACACCATTCAACTGAATTAAATGAAACAAACAGCAGTGTCTTACAAAGGTCATACAACATTACATAGTGACATTGTTTCTTCCTCAGTGGTGCTCTGAGGATGATGATGTCCTGTTGTGTTGTGTTCCAGAGTGCAGGAGGACCATCCCATCATGTCTTTCACTGTTTCCAAAAATGGAGGGTTGGCTCTGCTCAATGTTGCTACTCAGGTGAGCAGATATACACCACAATATACTTAACCTTTCTTCAGTTCAAGGTTGAAATGTGTGTCTCATTTAATGACTTATGTTTGTAGGGAGTGCACCTATGGGACCTGCAGGACAGAGTGTTGGTGAGGAAGTACCAAGGGGTGACGCAGGGCTTCTACACCATCCACTCCTGCTTTGGAGGGCACAATGAAGACTTCATCGCTAGTGGCAGTGAAGGCAAGACAACGTGATGTTTAGTAGAATGCTCGGACTGAGACAGAGGCAGGTTTAGAGAATGGACAAAATGGAACTAAACCCTCAAAGCACTTTCTTCAGATTCAAACCAGTGTATGGATGTTCTATAGTGTTGATGATGATTTGGTGATTAGCTCATTCTGGAGACAGGCTTCAGTCATAAACCAATCCCTCCCTCCCCAGCTGTATTTCTGCTACACTGAACAGTGGTCAGTCTGTCACTAGCCATTAGCTTACACTCTTTATAGTGACTGTTTATTGCTGTATTTTTTAAATCAAATCAAATCAAATCATTTTTATTTGTATAGCCCAAAGTCACAAAGTACATTTGCCTCAGAGGGTTTACAATCTGTACAGGGAGTGACACCCTCTGTCCTTAGACCAGGGGTCGGCAATTAGCGGCCCTTATATCTGGCCCGCTAGATGACGTTGATTTATTTTAATATATACATATATATTTTTAAATATATCTTTTAAACCTCATGTTTCCTGTCAAAATACAACAATTCCACAGATTTCACAACATTTATTGAAAAGTAGCTGATAAGTAACGTGACAAAACAGCAGCCAGAACATCCTCGCAGCCTCTTTACTTGACGCACAGGTCGGAACGCTAATTGGCACGTGCGTGCGCTGTAACCTGTGGAAAATAAAAGTGTCCTGTGTCCCTCTGGTAACGGACAACGTGAACAAATATGTTTTATTAAATGAAAAAAACAAAACCAAACAAGGTCGGCAGATCTGCGCTGCTGTATACATTAGTTATGGTAGGTTGCTAAGGCAGGTTGACTGTTTCATGACAGACGCAGTGGGCGTTTAAGGCCGTAAAACCTCTAACCACACACTTTTATACACCTTGTTACACGCATTTTGTACAGTGCTCCCTTAATAAATCAGGACGTTCAACATACGTGCTGTTCTCACTCAGCCAATCAGGACGCAACACCCCCCATTCTGCTTCTTTTAACATATTGTCTGATTCAAATAATTATTTATTTGTTCTCCCCTCAGCCTAACACATAAACATAGTAACATTGTGACCGTCTCTTTGGAGCTCCAGCTGCATTAACCAACTCACCTTTCACTGCTCTCCTGAACCATCTCCTCACCTCTCACTCCTTCAGCTGAATGCCAAGCCCCCCTCCACAAATACTATTTGCCTAACATTTAGGGTGTTGTTGACCCAAGGTCACAGAGGCTTGCAGAGGAGCTGATGCACACATCTCCTAGATCCCAATAAAACGTCTTGTTGACACGGCATCATACAAGTGGTACAAAAAGCAAACAGCCACACCACACAGACATCTTCAAGTGGGCTGTTCAGACCGAGCGCATGTTGTGTACAAAGATTTCCACTTAAGCAGCTGATGAAGTGTCTTTTCTCCTGTCAGACCACAAAGTTTACATCTGGCACCGACGCAGCGAGCTGCCCATCGCAGAGCTGACTGGTCACACCCGCACTGTCAACTGTGTGAGCTGGAACCCCGTCCTGCCTGGACTGCTGGCCAGCGCCTCAGACGATGGGACCGTCCGAATCTGGGGGCCAGCCCCCTTCCTGGAAGTCCAGGATGCGGAAGGGCTCAGTGGTATGACCATGAAAACCTGTGTGTAAAATAATGCTGTATGTAAAGTGATGAGAAGCCTGACAGATGATCTAACTAATATGACACAGCACAGTCCCTCTGAACACAGTCTCAGGCTCTAAATGTATAATTAATAGTAAATCTTTCAGGAAGTACTCTTCTTTACTTCTAACTATCCAGGTGTAACTCATCTTAGCTGGAAACTCTCCTTAAATGTGTCTCAAACTATAACTCCATCATTTTTACTCTATAAACATCATTTTATGATGTAATCGTAGGAAACCAATCAGCCACATTTGACCCTCTGAGCTTCCCTACCCAATCTTTGATGTTGTTTATGTGTTTAAGTAAACACCCAGGTAAACCTCAGTTCACTGAGCTTACTGACCACTCATGGTGCCTCAAGTCACTAAGTACTCTCCATTTCTGGTGTTGTGTTGCAGCACTGTTGGACTGATCATGGCTCTAATAAACAGACAGTTTGGCTGAAACTTCTCTTTAAAAAGTCGAGTTGGAAGAATTCCACCGACCAAGATGACGATTTGATTTGAATTCTGACATCTGTTAGATACTAGACAACACACTGAGGTGTGTCTCATCATGTCTGCAAAAGAAACTTTACATACCTGATACGGTTTGTAGCCTCCCATTTGCGCACGCACACACACGCGCGCACACACACACCTGTAGTTGTATTGTGCTTGTCATGATGCTGATGATGATGATGCGTTTCCTGTTCTCTCAGAATGTTGCAGCATGGACAGCTGATGATGAGCTGCTGTGCCCTTGTTGAGCATTAAGACTCTGTAGACACTTGAATGGATGAAGCATGGAGTGTGTTGGTGATGGGACAGCTGCTCCCATGAGGTGGGCCCAGCAGTGCTGTGTGTGTCAAGATGTCACACACATTGATGTCAGACTCCAAGCCGGCCGGGTGAACCTGGGCTCCACAACCTCCAGCGTCTGACCATTCTAGTCCTCCTGCCTGGACCTGTTCTCCCAGTACCATCCAGGACCACCCGCCTCCTCTTATTTATTATTACTACATTATTTATTCATGAGTAGTTCACTGACTTGTGCTAGGCTGTGATGTAGCAGCATCTGTGGAGGGTGTGTGTGTTCTTTGCTGCTGCTCACATGAAGAAGCTTCAACCTTTCCCCTCTTTCACCTGCTGAACCATTGAAGAGTTTTGACCTACAGGAACATTTGATGGATGTACCACCCACGTAAAGAGTATCTTTTAATGCAGAATTCTACCATATCTTGTCTTTTTTTAATGCAGGATGCTTTTTTCTGATTGAGCTCTCCTGCTTCTGGCCAGAGAAACACAAGTGTTTGATGAGCATGTCACATAGGATTGCACAGGACAGCACATTTGATGGCTAAGTTGTGTTTTACACTTGTGCTATCTCCTCTGTCTGTCTGGTAGAGTATGTTCTGTGGCTGGCTGTCTTCGAGGAGCTGATGTGTGTTTTAAAGATGATCTGTCACCCTTACCTCTGCATAGAGATTATCTGAGTGTAGTTTCCTTCATGCCGTTTGCTCTGCAGCCAGTTGTAGCCATCCGTCCCCGTTTACAGGCAGCAGTCTTCATAGGACTTTATTTTGGTTTGATTTAGTCTTTACATGTTCTAAGTTTCATTTATCCCCATGTGTGTTTGTTTGGTTTGCTGTAACAGTTAGAAGGAGACTCCGAGTTCAACTCTGAACTCTAAAAGATAAAGGTGGTCTTCTCTATGTTTCATATTGTCAACAAATCCTGTGAAAACATCAGATCCCTGCTCCTGCACACTCATCTGGAAGTCTATTGGTTCCTCCTGAGGACAAATCAGTTCCCCAAATTTCTTTAAAAAAAAAGGCCTGAAACAGCTGCCAAATGAACTCCAGTGTGTTTTAATGGAGCTCTGTTACACAGAGACTGTGATACACACACTAAACATGTTAGGACAACAAAGTGACCGAGTGTGTCCTGAACTATCGGTGGATAACACATTTGTACACAAGTGTAATATAAAATGATTATGAAGTGTTTCCTTTCAGAGTCACAAGAATAATCTTGCCTGATATGATGTTCTATGTACCGTGCTGTATATTTGTATGTTATGGCATGTATTATGACGCTGTACAAATGTTTGCAGGGTTCCCACGCTGTTTCCTACAGCTTTCAGCCACTCTTTAACAACTTGAAGTTTGTGGACTGCACTACTGTTGTAATATCAAGCAGCAAGTTTACATTGACACCTGCTCACACAGAACAGTACATTTAGTCTGTAACATTTTTGTGACATTTTTCCAAACTGTTGCTCCAGGTTTTATTTATTAGAATGAGAATTATTTTTCCAAAAGCATTCTAGTCATGGACAGTAACCGCACGACTGTCCAGACCGTGGGAACCCTGTCTATCTGCCCAGACACCATCACAGCCATCACCAGCTTCAACTTTGCCATCATAGAACACACACACACACACACAAATACACACACACACTCTCTCACTCTAGTGGTTCACAACAATAGATGTCACACACACTTGATTGAGTCACAGATGTGGGTTTTCTTTAGTTTGAGTATTTCAGGCTTCTTCTTTATTCTCGCTGTAAGAAGCCAAAGTAGGACCCTTTGTTTGCTTGCAGGCAGCTTCTGCCACAAACCATTTGGCATTTTAAATGTGTTATTACAAAAAGTGATTGTACTGTTCTGTATTGTTCTGTAGGAGAGGTGTTATGTATGCATATTTTAAATAAAGCATTCAGGGTTTTAAAATGTCATTCATTTACCTGCTCTGTTCTGCGCTTTGTCTTTGCTGTGTCTGACCAGTGCCTCCAGAACCCTTTAGAGCCTGCTTGTTTGTTAGTCTGACTTAAAGTGAAGTTATAACTTAATAATAATGAATAATGTCAGAACAAATGTCAAAAAATATTTACACATATTTACATTTCAAGATTTCTGAAGTTTTTTTGACTGACTGAAGATCCTGATGGGCACAGATTCCTGTTCTTTACTGACCTGACTGGTTCTTTGACATCAGTCACAGGAACATTGATTTGTTCACCTTTAACAGTTTTTAAAATAATATGGTAATGTAAGAGGCTCTCTTATTATTAGATGAATGTGCAGCTCCCCCCAGCTTTACTTTGAGCTCATTGTGAAACGTCACTGCTTTGTTGGCTTTGGGCTGCAGCAGGTAGCTGCTGAACACTACCTGCACAGCAGCAAACAGCATGTGAGGAGCTGATAAACATGGTGGAGCTTTTAGCAGCTATAGAGGCAGATATTTCCCTCAGCAGATGGTGGACACCAAAAACAGCATAAAAATGCATTTTAAATCATTCAACAGTAATCTATCATCAATATTGTAAATCCAAAGCCAACCAAACTGAATTGATTCTATTCATTAATGTATATCTGAGATGCAACCAATGAATATGTCAAATCATTTGTTTCTACACAGGAACTTTGAACCACTATTAAATTCAACGTTACAACAAAAACTTGAATTTTTTTGTGTCTTTAGCGTGGAAATGATTTTTTTTTTTTTAATTTTAATATATGTGGACTTTCAAATCTCAACTGGCTCTATGTAACATGCTGTGGTCATTTTATCATTCATTGTAATTGTACAATATGTTTGTGTTGATTTTTTCTGTACACGTGACATCCATTGCATGTCTGTCCGTCCTGGGAGAGGGATCCCTCCTCTGTGGCTCTTCCTGAGGTTTCTTCCACCTTTTTTCCCTGTTAAAGGTTTTTTGTGGGCAAGTTTTTCCTCACTTGAACCGAGGGTCTAAGGACAGAGGGTGTCACTCCCTGTACAGATTGTAAAGCCCTCTGAGGCAAATGTACTTTGGGCTATACAAATAAAACTGATTTGATTTGGTGTCAAATCAACTCTTAATTAGAAATGACAGGTCATGTTTGGGTTTCACCTTTAAAGGTCCAGGTCTATGAATAAGATCAACTTATTTCAGCTTCAAGTAAGAATGAAGTCAAATCAAATGTAAGAAACTTTTTCACACACTCACATTATTCGTATTATTCTACATATTGTATATAATATTATTCAAATAAGCTCACATAGCTGTCTTTAAGATTTCACTTTCACACACATCTGGAGTTTTGAATGCGAGACAGGAGAGAGGTCTGAAACACAGATGAAGACAAAGGTATCAGTTTAACTCCTCTATGTCATGTGACAGAGTACATACTGGAGTCATTCACTGCTGCACAGTTACACCTTCAGCAGTCACTCACTTTGAGACAATAAGTTTGTTTTTCATCTTTATTTATGAAACACCACTTCTCCCTCGAAAAAGCAGAAACACTGCAGAAACCCTGCAGGAGTCATTTTAGTGTGACTCAGACATGAACAGCTGTTCACCAACACTGAGCAGAGAGAAATGGCTCCAGAAGACTGCACATGTGGCTCACAGAACAGAACACAGAGCAGGTTACGTCCATGTTCCCAGTGTACAGCAGAGACACCTGCTGATCTGGAAACTTTTAAACGTGGAATGTCACACTTTAACACACAGTGTGCGTTCAATGCAAAAGTCATTCAGTCAAGACAACATCAGTGCATCATTGAGGTTTCTTTTCTTTAAAAATACTAGACCCCCCACATTCAGACCACATCCAGCTCGGTCATGTGACATCAATCACACAGCTGATCTGTGTGGTTTAGTGCAACTACATCAATACAACTAAGTGATGTGTGGAATGAATACACACACATACAAAGATTGGGACTACATTAACCAACGTGTGTGTGTGTGTGTGTGTGTGTGTGTGTGTGTGGGCTGAGCTGCGGTTGATCAATATTGGAGTGTGATGCTGGAGGTCTACGAGGTGATGTATGCATAAAAAGTGTCAGAACAGGAGTGGTGATCTGCTGCTGTCACAATAACAGAGTGTTCACTTCAGTACCATCACGAGTCTTTGAGCTTCAAATCGATTTTGTTTTGGAAAACGTGAAATCATTCAGAAAATCAACAGAAAAGAGAGTGAGACTGTGACGCTCTGAGCGAGCATCCACCAGGAGCTGAACATGAGCAGCAGAGACCAGGTGAAAACTGACTTACACCATGTAAACCTTTGTTGGTGAAGATTCCTATATTAAAAAAAATGTTGTTACTTGAAGTCCTGTGTGTCTAATTACAGTTTAGAATCTTCAGAAATATTTTCCTTTACAGACACTGCAGGTCCTCGTCCAGTGTCCACCATGTTTCTACAGTAACCTAAAATGAACAAACTAAACACTGACTCTAGATCAGACCTTTGAGGACAATAAAACACAGAGGTTACTGTCATGATTGTACTGAAGTGTTCATGGTTAAATATTAACCTTAGTACTGTATCAAAGTCAAAACTCTGAGCTTCTAACACAGAGAACAGTGTGAGCCTTCTCTGCTGTTCTAAAACAGTTTATGCATACAGTAAAAGAGCGAGACGGGAGGGTTTGGGGGTAGGGGGAGGGGATGGAGGGTAAAGCCCCAGAGTTTAGAATTTGGCAGCTGGGGTCAGAGAGATTGATGGGTGCTTCAGTCGTTGATCAGAGCCAGGATCATGCTAGAAAAAAAAGAGATATGTGTTAATACAGAGCAGGAGCTCACACGGAGCATGTCACTACGTGTCAGTGAAGACTATCACCTGTACAGGTAAATGAAGAAGCAGAGCAGGTGGTAACCCAGCTTAATCATGGCCTCCTTCATGTGGGACTTCAGCTGACCTCGGTTGTGGATCTCAGTGGGGTCAAACACGCCCATGTTTCCCATCGGAACCTTCACATACCTGCAGGGACGAGACGGACAGCAGGAGAGCAGGCGCCAGAGCCTCACTGAGCTCTGTGTTTCACTCACAGTGTACAAGGCATCCTGTTTTTAATGCTCTCATTCACTCAGAGATACTGAAGGAACAGCTGTTACCAAGCTGTAGCCTCTGAGAGCCAATGCGAAGAACAGACCTGTAAATGTTCCAGGCTGCTACAGGCAGGTTGAGGAGGAAGATGAACCAATGCATGGAGACCAACATCAGCATGGTGGAGAGACACTGGCCAACCATCTCTGGGATCACCCACTGGAAACATAACAAACACACTCACATCAGGTTCGAAAGCATTTAATAAAAGATGAGAAAGTTGTATGATACTGAACAATCAGCTGAAGCTTGGTGACTTGTGGACTACAATGTTTCAGATACAGATGTTGCTTGTTAAACGTGGATGTTCCAGTGTCACATCAGGACAGACACGGCTGAATGTGGGTAACCAGACTTGACCCAGCCAGCGTGTGCTCGGCTGCATAGTCTACCACACCTCACTGACTTCATACCATACAAGCATTGTAATACTGACACTGCCACTCTCTTCAAGTGCTGACTAAAAAAAGAAAACACAAGAATAACTCAGAAATATTCAACATCATGACAGAGACAAAGTTTCAGCTATAGAGCGCATCAAAGTGTATTTACTGTGAATGATGTGTGCAGTGATGACTGGACAGATTTGGATGCACTCTGACAGTAACATGACTCACTTTGTTCAGCTTGGAGCAGCAGGCTCGGGCGTTGATGTAATCACATTCTAGATCTGACAAAGTGATGATCTGAGTTTCGAGTCAAGGTCAGCAGTGAAGAAGGAAAACAGACTGTGTCCACCTCAGAGACACACTAAGTGTGATGTGCATGGTTCCACACAGTGACACACACAGTGACACACACACACGGAAACTGTGAGCCAACATTAACATTCATGTTGGGCTGCACGCGCTACTTGGAATAATTAAACCCATCAGCTGTTACAGAACATGCAGTCACGTGACTGCCCGCTCAACTTTACTTTTTAACTTTTAGAGTGTTTTTAACGTCCAAGTGACGTCACCCCGTCGTACCGTGACTCCGCCGGTCACACAACATTCCGTATGTAAACTGAGCTCACACGACCAGTGGCTGACACTCGTACCGAGGCGGCTAACCGGCTAGCCGCTTAGCTTTGATCTAACATGCTTACTAACGGACAGGAAGCAGTCGTAGCCGCTGTTGGCGGGCTCGGGGTGACTCCGCCGTCAAACACCTCGCAGCGGAAGGATACAAAGTAGACAGAGAGGAAGATGAGCGCGCAGCAGTCCACCAGCGACAGGATGAACACCGCCGCCTCCATCGTGCTGCTTCTTCTTCCGGTTTTCATCTCCGGACGCCTCTCCGTACGGTGATCCGAGACAGCGACAGGTGCTTTATGTCGGTGCTGCCACCCAGCGGCCTGGAGCGGATCTGCTTCCAGAACAACCAGGCAGAATTACCACCTGTTTATTAATAACAACAGAGGTCATATTTCTGAATTTAAACTGCCATCATTCAGATGCAGACATGTGTCTGTGGCAGGAGTGTGAGGACAGAATGTAAATGGTAAATTGTAAATGGTACTTATATAGCTCCTTTCTAGTCTTCCGACCACTCAAAGCTCTTTTACACTACGTATATCATTCGCACATTTAATCACACATTTATACACTGATACTGAACTTGCCCAAAGACACTTGGACACACAGATTGGAGGAGTGTGGGTGTCAGTGTTTTTTAATACAGGAAAGTGAATGATATTCACGTGTGACAAGAACCAATTTAAAATAATTTAATTATGAATTATGATTCACCTGATCAAGATGAGGTGGCTCAATAAAATATTTTCAGTCAGCTCAACGATAAACAGAATTCTTATTCTTCTCAATTACAGTTAACATCAGTCATCAGAAGAGTGACTCACCCTGCTGTCACTCACAAAGAAGTGGGCAGGGCTGCAGGGGAGAATATGAGAATAGTAAAGTGTGAAGGAGGAAGCAAGAGGGAATTTTCTTTTAGCCCGGAGAAGATGCTTCAAAAGGAGAGTTTCACTCTGCTGGAGGCAAAGAACTACCAAGAGAGCAGAGAGAGGGGACAGAGGGAAAAAGAGCTGAGAATCAAACACAAAGGTCAGAATGGCCTACGCTGCTCTTGTAGTCTATCTTAATCTTTGCCTTATTATTCTGGAAACAGGACATGCCACTGAAAAGGGTACCCGAGTGCCTGAAGCTACTGCTCCAGGAGATATCATCATCGGAGGAATCTTTCCCATTCATGAAGACGTAGCCAAAGAGAATAACTCGTATGCACCCCACATACAGCCGTGTATCAGGTAAAATCATTTATCTTGATGCACTCAATGATATGATGATTCACAGCTATGGGTTTTACTTTTTGGGAAAGGGAAAAGAAAGCAGTAAAAGATTAAAGCTGCAAGCAGCGATGGTCGGGCCCTCGCATATGCGCGCACGTCGAAATGTGCGCACGTCGAAATGTGCGCATGTCGAAATGTGCATAATATCGTTCTTTATAACATCTGTCTTAATAACCACAAGAAGTTTCAGACAGCTCTCATAGACTCAGATCTGGCCTTCAGGAGTCATGTGCGACAATGTACAACTTTATTTCACTGATATAATGTACAGTTACTATTACATGTCATATTCTGTCCACATTATGCTGTTTGAGAACACATTGCAGCATGGCTACAGTCAACATGTGCGACAATGTACAACTTTATTTCACTGATATAATGTACAGTTACTATTACATGTCATATTCTGTCTACATTATGCTGTTTGAGAACACATTGCAGCATGGCGACAGTCAACATGTGCGACAATGTACTTTGAGTTTTACTTTATTTTACACAACATTTTTTCTAATTGCAGCGCCCCCAACATGCGCCATGGGGCGCTATAGAGCTTTTTTGTGCTTATTGGTCCAAGATAGTTTTTTGTAGGTACTGCCCTGTTCTACAATTCAGCTGAGTTTCGTGAGTCTGTGGGCAAAACTGTGGTGGGGCTGTTCCACTGAAAAATTCAAGGGGGCGCTGTAGAGCAAATTTGCCCCAAGTCCAAGGCCTTGACAACATCCACACCTAGTTTGAGGTGGATACGATCAACATTGTCCGAGCTGGAAGCCATTTTGTAAAAGTTGTCTTTTTTGTCGCCACTAGGAGGCGCTATGAAAATCACCGAATATTTTTGTGGAAATGTATTCTAGGCCAGACTGCCATTCTATGTTGGAAGTTTGGTGAAGATTGGAGTATTTTTCACAAAGTAATAGCACTTTGAAATTTTATGGCAAAATGGAGAATTTCGTGGCCCCGCCCCTCTGACATAGCAAATCAAAAAGTTATGATTTTGATAACTTTTCATCGTCAAAGCCTCATGAACCCATGTGCCAAGTTTCAAAAGGATCGGACGAAAGCCCTAGGAGGAGTTCGTTCAAATACGCCCCCTTCTCAACAGTTCGAAACACAAAAAATGGTGATTTTCATGCTTAAATATCTCACTTCCTGTTAATTTTACAAATTGCTCCAAGAGACTTTTTTGTAGGTCTTGTGATGCCCCATAAATCAGCTGAGTTTCATAACTCTGTGTTCAAAACTGTGGCGGGGCTGTCCCAAAGAAAAATTCAAGGGGGCGCTATAGAGCGCTTTGCCCCGCCCCCTCATTAATTATGCAGCCGAATTGTGCATCACATTGGTCTTAACAACCCCAACAAGTTTCAGACAGCTGTGACAAAGTATATGATAGCCGAACAGTTTTGCCTGAAAATCAACCAAAAAGTCAATGGAGTCTGGTTTTTCGGTGAAAAAAAAGGCAGCTTCCACTTTGACGCGCCGTCACGGCCACGCCCTTTTATGAAAAGTTGAAATTATTTCTCAGATGTCAAGTCCAAGGCCTTGACAACATCCACACCTAGTTTGAGGTGGATATGATGAATATTGTTCGAGCTGCACGCCATCTCGTAAAAGTGGTCTTTTTTGTCGTCACTAGGAGGCGCTATGAAAATCACCGAATATTTTTGTGGAAATGTATTTTAGGCCAGACTGCCATTATATATTCAAAGTTTGGTGAAGATTGGAGAATTTTTCACAAAGTTATAGCACTTTGAAATTTTATGGCAAAATGGAGAATTTCGTGGCCCCGCCCCTCTGACATAGTACATCAAAAAGTTATGATTTTGATAACTTTTTATCGTCAAAGCCTCATGAACACACACGCCAAGTTTCAAAAGGATCGGACGAAAGCCCTAGGAGGAGTTCGTTCAAATACGACCCCTGGAAATGACCAAAAAATCACAAAAACGTGAACTTTGACCCAAAATGGCCGCCGTACCCTTTACCGAAACCCGGGTCACCAAGAGACTTTTTGGTGCGTCTCGATATGTTTCATACACCCTCCAAATCCCATCCGCGTGGATGAAACAGTGTCCGGGGGCTCCTCCGACAACCGAAACCTAGGTGGCGCCGTAGAGCCATTTCTGTACGCTCGTGCGCGAGACCCCCAAAATACGAAATTTTACGCCCAACTTTGGGGGGGTACGCAAAGTTTCATGAGTTTTTGGGGATATTAAAGCCTTGAAAAAGGCAATTCATTGGGTGGAAGAAAAAGGAAAATAATAAAAATTAAAGCTGCAAGCAGCGATGGTCGGGCCCTCGCATATGTGCGCACGTCGAAATGTGCGCACGTTGAAATGTGCATAATATCGTTCTTTATAACATCGGTCTTAATAACCACAAGAAGTTTCAGACAGCTCTCATAGACTCAGATCTGGCCTTCAGGAGTCATGTGCGACAATGTACAACTTTATTTCACTGATATAATGTACAGTTACTATTACATGTCATATTCTGTCCACATTATGCTGTTTGAGAACACATTGCAGCATGGCTACAGTCAACATGTGCGACAATGTACAACTTTATTTCACTGATATAATGTACAGTTACTATTACATGTCATATTCTGTCTACATTATGCTGTTTGAGAACACATTGCAGCATGGCGACAGTCAACATGTGCGACAATGTACTTTGAGTTTTGCTTTATTTTACACATTTTTTCCAATTGCAGCGCCCCCAACAGGCGCCATGGGGCGCTATAGAGCTTTTTTGTCCAGCCGCCTCATTACATACTGCAGTCTTGTTTTGGTACTGCTTTCAGTTTTGCTTTATTTAACACAACATTTTTTTCTAATTGCAGCGCCCCCAACATGCGCCATGGGGCGCTATAGAGCTTTTTTGTGCTTATTGGTCCAAGATAGTTTTTTGTAGGTACTGCCCTGTTCTACAATTCAGCTGAGTTTCGTGAGTCTGTGGGCAAAACTGTGGTGGGGCTGTTCCACTGAAAAATTCAAGGGGGCGCTATAGAGCAAATTTGCCCCAAGTCCAAGGCCTTGACAACACCCACACCAAGTTTGAGGTGGATATGATCAATGTTGTCCGAGCTGCACGCCATCTCGTAAAAGTGGTATTTTTTGTCTCCACTAGGAGGCGCTATGCAAATCACGAATATTTTTGTGGAAATGTATTTTAGGCCAGACTGCTATTATATATTCAAAGTTTGGTGAAGATTGGAGAATTTTTCACAAAGTTATAGCACTTTGAAATTTTATGGCAAAATGGAGAATTTCGTGGCCCCGCCCCTCTGACATAGTACATCAAAAAGTTATGATTTTGATAACTTTTCATCGTCAAAGCCTCATGAACCCATGTGCCAAGTTTCAAAAGGATCGGACGAAAGCCCTAGGAGGAGTTCGTTCAAATACGCCCCCTTCTCAACAGTTCGAAACACAAAAAATGGTGATTTTCATGCTTAAATATCTCACTTCCTGTTAATTTTACAAATTGCTCCAAGAGACTTTTTTGTAGGTCTTGTGATGCCCCATAACTCAGCTGAGTTTCATAACTCTGTGTTCAAAACTGTGGCGGGGCTGTCCCAAAGAAAAATTCAAGGGGGCGCTATAGAGCGCTTTGCCCCGCCCCCTCATTAATTATGCAGCCGAATTGTGCATCACATTGGTCTTAACAACCCCAACAAGTTTCAGACAGCTGTGACAAAGTATATGATAGCCGAACAGTTTTGCCTGAAAATCAGCCAAAAAGTCAATGGAGTCTGGTTTTTCGGTGAAAAAAAAGGCAGCGTCCATTTTGACACGCCGTCACGGCCACGCCCTTTTATCAAAAGTTGAAATTATTTCTCAGATGTCAAGTCCAAGGCCTTGACAACATCCACACCTAGTTTGAGGTGGATATGATGAATATTGTTCGAGCTGCACGCCATCTCGTAAAAGTGGTGTTTTTTGTCGTCACTAGGAGGCGCTATGAAAATCACCAAATATTTTTGTGGAAATGTATTTTAGGCCAGACTGCCATTATATATTCAAAGTTTGGTGAAGATTGGAGAATTTTTCACAAAGTTATAGCACTTTGAAATTTTATGGCAAAATGGAGAATTTCATGGCCCCGCCCCTCTGACATAGTACATCAAAAAGTTATGATTTTGATAACTTTTCATCGTCAAAGCCTCATGAACACACACGCCAAGTTTCAAAAGGATCGGACGAAAGCCCTAGGAGGAGTTCGTTCAAATACGACCCCTGGAAATGACCAAAAAATCACAAAAACGTGAACTTTGACCCAAAATGGCCGCCGTATCCTTTACCGAAACCCGGGTCACCAAGAGACTTTTTGGTGCGTCTCGATATGTTTCATACACCCTCCAAATCCCATCCGCGTGGATGAAACCGTGTCCGGGGGCTCCTCCGACAACCGAAACCTAGGTGGCGCCGTAGAGCCATTTCTGTACGCTCGTGCGCGAGACCCCCAAAATACGAAATTTTACGCCCGACTTTGGGGGGGTACGCACATTTTCATGAGTTTTTGGGGATGTTAAAGCCTTGAAAAAGGCAATTCATTGGGTGGAAGAAAAAGGAAAATAATAATAATAATAATAATAAAAAAAAAAAAATAAACATTTGAAATACAATAGGGCTTCGCACGGTTTCCGTGCTCGGGCCCTAATTAAAACTGCAAGCAGCGATGGTCGGGCCCTCGCATATGCGCGCACGTCGAAATGTGCGCACGTCGAAATGTGCATAATATCGTTCTTTATAATATCGGTCTTAATAACCACAAGAAGTTTCAGACAGCTCTCATAGACTCAGATCTGGCCTTCAGGAGTCATGTGCGACAATGTACAACTTGATTTCACTGATATAATGTACAGTTACTATTACATGTCATATTCTGTCCACATTATGCTGTTTGAGAACACACTGCAGCATGGCTACAGTCAACATGTGCGACAATGTACAACTTTATTTCACTGATATAATGTACAGTTACTATTACATGTCATATTCTGTCCACATTATGCTGTTTGAGAACACATTGCAGCATGGCTACAGTCAACATGTGCGACAATGTACAACTTTATTTCACTGATATAATGTACAGTTACTATTACATGTCATATTCTGTCTACATTATGCTGTTTGAGAACACATTGCAGCATGGTGACAGTCAACATGTGCGACAATGTACTTTGAGTTTTGCTTTATTTTACACATTTTTTCCAATTGCAGCGCCCCCAACAGGCGCCATGGGGCGCTATAGAGCTTTTTTGTCCAGCCGCCTCATTACATACTGCAGTCTTGTTTTGGTACTGCTTTGAGTTTTGCTTTATTTTACACAACATTTTTTCTAATTGCAGCGCCCCCAACATGCGCCATGGGGCGCTATAGAGCTTTTTTGTGCTTATTGGTCCAAGATAGTTTTTTGTAGGTACTGCCCTGTTCTACAATTCAGCTGAGTTTCGTGAGTCTGTGGGCAAAACTGTGGTGGGGCTGTTCCACTGAAAAATTCAAGGGGGCGCTATAGAGCAAATTTGCCCCAAGTCCAAGGCCTTGACAACATCCACACCAAGTTTGAGGTGGATATGATCAATATTGTCCGAGCTGCACGCCATCTCGTAAAAGTGGTGTTTTTTGTCGTCACTAGGAGGCGCTATGAAAATCACCAAATATTTTTGTGGAAATGTATTTTAGGCCAGACTGCCATTATATATTCAAAGTTTGGTGAAGATTGGAGAATTTTTCACAAAGTTATAGCACTTTGAGTTTTATGGCAAAATGGAGAATTTCGTGGCCCCGCCCCTCTGACATAGTACATCAAAAAGTTATGATTTTGATAACTTTTCATCGTCAAAGCCTCATGAACCCATGTGCCAAGTTTCAAAAGGATTGGACGAAAGCCCTAGGAGGAGTTCGTTCAAATACGCCCCCTTCTCAACAGTTCGAAACACAAAAAATGGTGATTTTCATGCTTAAATATCTCACTTCCTGTTAATTTTACAAATTGCTCCAAGAGACTTTTTTGTAGGTCTTGTGATGCCCCATAAATCAGCTGAGTTTCATAACTCTGTGTTCAAAACTGTGGCGGGGCTGTCCCAAAGAAAAATTCAAGGGGGCGCTATAGAGCGCTTTGCCCCGCCCCCTCATTAATTATGCAGCCGAATTGTGCATCACATTGGTCTTAACAACCCCAACAAGTTTCAGACAGCTGTGACAAAGTATATGATAGCCGAACAGTTTTGCCTGAAAATCAACCAAAAAGTCAATGGAGTCTGGTTTTTCGGTGAAAAAAAAGGCAGCTTCCACTTTGACGCGCCGTCACGGCCACGCCCTTTTATGAAAAGTTGAAATTATTTCTCAGATGTCAAGTCCAAGGCCTTGACAACATCCACACCTAGTTTGAGGTGGATATGATGAATATTGTTCGAGCTGCACGCCATCTCGTAAAAGTGGTCTTTTTTGTCGTCACTAGGAGGCGCTATGAAAATCACCGAATATTTTTGTGGAAATGTATTTTAGGCCAGACTGCCATTATATATTCAAAGTTTGGTGAAGATTGGAGAATTTTTCACAAAGTTATAGCACTTTGAAATTTTATGGCAAAATGGAGAATTTCGTGGCCCCGCCCCTCTGACATAGTACATCAAAAAGTTATGATTTTGATAACTTTTTATCGTCAAAGCCTCATGAACACACACGCCAAGTTTCAAAAGGATCGGACGAAAGCCCTAGGAGGAGTTCGTTCAAATACGACCCCTGGAAATGACCAAAAAATCACAAAAACGTGAACTTTGACCCAAAATGGCCGCCGTACCCTTTACCGAAACCCGGGTCACCAAGAGACTTTTTGGTGCGTCTCGATATGTTTCATACACCCTCCAAATCCCATCCGCGTGGATGAAACAGTGTCCGGGGGCTCCTCCGACAACCGAAACCTAGGTGGCGCCGTAGAGCCATTTCTGTACGCTCGTGCGCGAGACCCCCAAAATACGAAATTTTACGCCCAACTTTGGGGGGGTACGCAAAGTTTCATGAGTTTTTGGGGATATTAAAGCCTTGAAAAAGGCAATTCATTGGGTGGAAGAAAAAGGAAAATAATAATAAAAAAAAAAAAAATAAACATTTGAAATACAATAGGGCTTCGCACGGTTTCCGTGCTCGGGCCCTAAAATTAAAGCTGCAAGCAGCGATGGTCGGGCCCTCGCATATGTGCGCACGTCGAAATGTGCGCACGTTGAAATGTGCATAATATCGTTCTTTATAACATCGGTCTTAATAACCACAAGAAGTTTCAGACAGCTCTCATAGACTCAGATCTGGCCTTCAGGAGTCATGTGCGACAATGTACAACTTTATTTCACTGATATAATGTACAGTTACTATTACATGTCATATTCTGTCCACATTATGCTGTTTGAGAACACATTGCAGCATGGCTACAGTCAACATGTGCGACAATGTACAACTTTATTTCACTGATATAATGTACAGTTACTATTACATGTCATATTCTGTCTACATTATGCTGTTTGAGAACACATTGCAGCATGGCGACAGTCAACATGTGCGACAATGTACTTTGAGTTTTGCTTTATTTTACAAATTTTTTCCAATTGCAGCGCCCCCAACAGGCGCCATGGGGTGCTATAGAGCTTTTTTGTCCAGCCGCCTCATTACATACTGCAGTCTTGTTTTGGTACTGCTTTCAGTTTTGCTTTATTTAACACAACATTTTTTTCTAATTGCAGCGCCCCCAACATGCGCCATGGGGCGCTATAGAGCTTTTTTGTGCTTATTGGTCCAAGATAGTTTTTTGTAGGTACTGCCCTGTTCTACAATTCAGCTGAGTTTCGTGAGTCTGTGGGCAAAACTGTGGTGGGGCTGTTCCACTGAAAAAATCAAGGGGGCGCTATAGAGCAAATTTGCCCCAAGTCCAAGGCCTTGACAACATCCACACCAAGTTTGAGGTGGATATGATCAATATTGTCCGAGCTGCACGCCATCTCGTAAAAGTGGTATTTTTTGTCTCCAATAGGAGGCGCTATGCAAATTACAGAATATTTTTGTGGAAATGTATTGTAGGCCAGACTACCGTTGTATATGAGAAGTTTTGTGAAGATTGGAGAATTTTTCACAAAGTTATAGCACTTTGAGTTTTATGGCAAAATGGAGAATTTCGTGGCCCCGCCCCTCTGACATAGTACATCAAAAAGTTATGATTTTGATAACTTTTCATCGTCAAAGCCTCATGAACCCATGTGCCAAGTTTCAAAAGGATTGGACGAAAGCCCTAGGAGGAGTTCGTTCAAATACGCCCCCTTCTTAACAGTTCGAAACACAAAAAATGGTGATTTTCATGCTTAAATATCTCACTTCCTGTTAATTTTACAAATTGCTCCAAGAGACTTTTTTGTAGGTCTTGTGATGCCCCATAACTCAGCTGAGTTTCATAACTCTGTGTTCAAAACTGTGGCGGGGCTGTCCCAAAGAAAAATTCAAGGGGGCGCTATAGAGCGCTTTGCCCCGCCCCCTCATTAATTATGCAGCCGAATTTTGCGTAACATTGGTCTTAACAACCCCAACAAGTTTCAGACAGCTGTGACAAAGTATATGATAGCCGAACAGTTTTGCCTGAAAATCAGCCAAAAAGTAAAGGGAGTCTGGTTTTTCGGTGAAAAAAAAGGCAGCGTCCACTTTGACGCGCCGTCACGGCCACGCCCTTTTATGAAAAGTTGAAATTATTTCTCAGATGTCAAGTCCAAGGCCTTGACAACATCCACACCTAGTTTGAGGTGGATATGATGAATATTGTTCGAGCTGCACGCCATCTCGTAAAAGTGGTGTTTTTTGTCGTCACTAGGAGGCGCTATGAAAATCACTGAATATTTTTGTGGAAATGTATTTTAGGCCAGACTGCCATTATATATTCAAAGTTTGGTGAAGATTGGAGAATTTTTCACAAAGTTATAGCACTTTGAAATTTTATGGCAAAATGGAGAATTTCGTGGCCCCGCCCCTCTGACATAGTACATCAAAAAGTTATGATTTTGATAACTTTTCATCGTCAAAGCCTCATGAACACACACGCCAAGTTTCAAAAGGATCGGACGAAAGCCCTAGGAGGAGTTCGTTCAAATACGACCCCTGGAAATGACCAAAAAATCACAAAAACGTGAACTTTGACCCAAAATGGCCGCCGTACCCTTTACCGAAACCCGGGTCACCAAGAGACTTTTTGGTGCGTCTCGGTATGTTTCATACACCCTCCAAATCTCATCCGTGTGGATGAAACCGTGTCCGGGGGCTCCTCTGACAACCGAAACCTAGGTGGCGCCGTAGAGCCATTTCTGTACGCTCGTGCGCGAGACCCCCAAAATACGAAATTTTACGCCCGACTTTGGGGGGGTACGCACATTTTCATGAGTTTTTGGGGATATTAAAGCCTTGAAAAAGGCAATTCATTGGGTGGAAGAAAAAGGAAAATTAAAGCTGCAAGCAGCGATGGTCGGGCCCTCGCATATGCGCGCACGTCGAAATGTGCGCACGTCGAAATGTGCGCACGTCGAAATGTGCATAATATCGTTCTTTATAACATCTGTCTTAATAACCACAAGAAGTTTCAGACAGCTCTCATAGACTCAGATCTGGCCTTCAGGAGTCATGTGCGACAATGTACAACTTTATTTCACTGATATAATGTACAGTTACTATTACATGTCATATTCTGTCCACATTATGCTGTTTGAGAACACATTGCAGCATGGCTACAGTCAACATGTGCGACAATGTACAACTTTATTTCACTGATATAATGTACAGTTACTATTACATGTCATATTCTGTCTACATTATGCTGTTTGAGAACACATTGCAGCATGGCGACAGTCAACATGTGCGACAATGTACTTTGAGTTTTACTTTATTTTACACAACATTTTTTCTAATTGCAGCGCCCCCAACATGCGCCATGGGGCGCTATAGAGCTTTTTTGTGCTTATTGGTCCAAGATAGTTTTTTGTAGGTACTGCCCTGTTCTACAATTCAGCTGAGTTTCGTGAGTCTGTGGGCAAAACTGTGGTGGGGCTGTTCCACTGAAAAATTCAAGGGGGCGCTGTAGAGCAAATTTGCCCCAAGTCCAAGGCCTTGACAACATCCACACCAAGTTTGAGGTGGATATGATCAATATTGTCCGAGCTGCACGCCATCTCGTAAAAGTGGTCTTTTTTGTCGTCACTAGGAGGCGCTATGAAAATCACAGAATATTTTTGTGGAAATGTATTTTAGGCCAGACTGCTATTATATATTCAAAGTTTGGTGAAGATTGGAGAATTTTTCACAAAGTTATAGCACTTTGAAATTTTATGGCAAAATGTAGAATTTCGTGGCCCCGCCCCTCTGACATAGTACATCAAAAAGTTATGATTTTGATAACTTTTCATCGTCAAAGCCTCATGAACCCATGTGCCAAGTTTCAAAAGGATCGGACGAAAGCCCTAGGAGGAGTTCGTTCAAATACGCCCCCTTCTCAACAGTTCGAAACACAAAAAATGGTGATTTTCATGCTTAAATATCTCACTTCCTGTTAATTTTACAAATTGCTCCAAGAGACTTTTTTGTAGGTCTTGTGATGCCCCATAAATCAGCTGAGTTTCATAACTCTGTGTTCAAAACTGTGGCGGGGCTGTCCCAAAGAAAAATTCAAGGGGGCGCTATAGAGCGCTTTGCCCCGCCCCCTCATTAATTATGCAGCCGAATTGTGCATCACATTGGTCTTAACAACCCCAACAAGTTTCAGACAGCTGTGACAAAGTATATGATAGCCGAACAGTTTTGCCTGAAAATCAACCAAAAAGTCAATGGAGTCTGGTTTTTCGGTGAAAAAAAAGGCAGCTTCCACTTTGACGCGCCGTCACGGCCACGCCCTTTTATGAAAAGTTGAAATTATTTCTCAGATGTCAAGTCCAAGGCCTTGACAACATCCACACCTAGTTTGAGGTGGATATGATGAATATTGTTCGAGCTGCACGCCATCTCGTAAAAGTGGTCTTTTTTGTCGTCACTAGGAGGCGCTATGAAAATCACCGAATATTTTTGTGGAAATGTATTTTAGGCCAGACTGCCATTATATATTCAAAGTTTGGTGAAGATTGGAGAATTTTTCACAAAGTTATAGCACTTTGAAATTTTATGGCAAAATGGAGAATTTCGTGGCCCCGCCCCTCTGACATAGTACATCAAAAAGTTATGATTTTGATAACTTTTTATCGTCAAAGCCTCATGAACACACACGCCAAGTTTCAAAAGGATCGGACGAAAGCCCTAGGAGGAGTTCGTTCAAATACGACCCCTGGAAATGACCAAAAAATCACAAAAACGTGAACTTTGACCCAAAATGGCCGCCGTACCCTTTACCGAAACCCGGGTCACCAAGAGACTTTTTGGTGCGTCTCGATATGTTTCATACACCCTCCAAATCCCATCCGCGTGGATGAAACAGTGTCCGGGGGCTCCTCCGACAACCGAAACCTAGGTGGCGCCGTAGAGCCATTTCTGTACGCTCGTGCGCGAGACCCCCAAAATACAAAATTTTACGCCCAACTTTGGGGGGGTACGCAAAGTTTCATGAGTTTTTGGGGATATTAAAGCCTTGAAAAAGGCAATTCATTGGGTGGAAGAAAAAGGAAAATAATAAAAAATTAAAGCTGCAAGCAGCGATGGTCGGGCCCTCGCATATGCGCGCACGTCGAAATGTGCGCACGTGAAATGTGCATAATATCGTTCTTTATAACATCGGTCTTAATAACCACAGAAGTTTCAGACAGCTCTCATAGACTCAGATCTGGCCTTCAGGAGTCATGTGCGACAATGTACAATTATTTCACTGATATAATGTACAGTTACTATTACATGTCATATTCTGTCCACATTATGCTGTTTGAGAACACATTGCAGCATGGCTACAGTCAACATGTGCGACAATGTACAACTTTATTTCACTGATATAATGTACAGTTACTATTACATGTCATATTCTGTCTACATTATGCTGTTTGAGAAACATTGCAGCATGCGACAGTCAACATGTGCGACAATGTACTCTGAGTTTTGCTTTATTTTACACATTTTTTCCAATTGCAGCGCCCCCAACAGGCGCCATGGGGCGCTATAGAGCTTTTTTGTCCAGCCGCCTCATTACATACTGCAGTCTTGTTTTGGTACTGCTTTGAGTTTTGCTTTATTTTACACAACATTTTTTCTAATTGCAGCGCCCCCAACATGCGCCATGGGGCGCTATAGAGCTTTTTTGTGCTTATTGGTCCAAGATAGTTTTTTGTAGGTACTGCCCTGTTCTACAATTCAGCTGAGTTTCGTGAGTCTGTGGGCAAAACTGTGGTGGGGCTGTTCCACTGAAAAATTCAAGGGGCGCTATAGAGCAAATTTGCCCCAAGTCCAAGGCCTTGACAACATCCACACCAAGTTTGAGGTGGATATGATCAATATTGTCCGAGCTGCACGCCATCTCGTAAAAGTGGTATTTTTTGTCTCCACTAGGAGGCGCTATGCAAATTACAGAATATTTTTGTGGAAATGTATTGTAGCCAGACTACCGTTGTATATGAGAAGTTTTGTGAAGATTGGAGATTTTTCACAAAGTTATAGCACTTTGAGTTTTATGGCAAAATGGAGAATTTCGTGGCCCCGCCCCTCTGACATAGTACATCAAAAAGTTATGATTTTGATAACTTTTTATCGTCAAAGCCTCATGAACACACACGCCAAGTTTCAAAAGGATCGGACGAAAGCCCTAGGAGGAGTTCGTTCAAATACGACCCCTGGAAATGACCAAAAAATCACAAAAACGTGAACTTTGACCCAAAATGGCCGCCGTACCCTTTACCGAAACCCGGGTCACCAAGAGACTTTTTGGTGCGTCTCGATATGTTTCATACACCCTCCAAATCCCATCCGCGTGGATGAAACAGTGTCCGGGGGCTCCTCCGACAACCGAAACCTAGGTGGCGCCGTAGAGCCATTTCTGTACGCTCGTGCGCGAGACCCCCAAAATACAAAATTTTACGCCCAACTTTGGGGGGGTACGCAAAGTTTCATGAGTTTTTG